>JAOBRC010319017.1:0-13217 GCA_027575255.1 Scolionema suvaense
TTCGGTGTGTCTCGTTTCATGGAATTGACCGAAGCAACAACGAGCAAATCATCTTGCATTATTTGTTCTGACAGTCAATTCTCAGCATAAAACAAAGTGTGCAAAAGGACGTCTAAAATTGAGGCTACCCCCCCCTCCGCCCCTCTTCAAACGTATAAAAAAATCTCAAATTTCTCATATCCCCTTCACCCCCTCTTGGCCGACGTTATTAATGTATGGTCCCTAAGTCTAATAATTTTCTATCTGAATCTTCATATAATATTCGTACATTTTGCCGAATAGAAATTATAAGGGTTTGACCAGGATCTGAATTTAGGGGCGGAAACCAAAATTCAAGAATTGAGCGTCAAGATGAAGATATCTTTCATTTGGTAGTTCCTATGGCTGATCCTGGTGGCAATAATGTTATTGTGAATAAAAAATCTCAAAATTTTTAACTTCAACGGTTCTGTCGGATCCTGTCCCTTTAAAAGCACGATGCCTCAATAATTCATAGTTCCAAGATCTTCAGCTAAGTATCTAATGATCCTCATCCTTACTTGGCAAAACCATAAGCATCTGAGACAAAGGACATTAAATAGAAACAGCGACCAATACAGAAATTTGTATATTTAGAGTAGTTTTGTGCTTCTGAAATAGCTGGAGACAAATCAAGTACATATGCTGATGCCCGCCTAAAAAGACTCACTGCCAACACAAATAAAGAATAGCTCAGAAATTCACAGAAATTTTAGCGAAAGACAGAAAAATTCGCGGAATTCCGCCAATTAGCGGAACACTGACATGCCTGGCATACTAAGCGGAGACGCTACATTATGCGAAGGTTAATTTTGTTCTGAATTCCAGGCTCGATAGCAGCAGACCAACAAAACTAAATTATTAAATCATTCCACGAAAACTCTCAAAGAGAAAGTGTGAGAAACATTTTTCATTTTCATTCATTCTGTAAAATCCAAAAGAACATTTGTAATAAAAACATATTTTACTTATCAATTCCTATTTATGCAAGTGACTAGCTAGGAGCAGCATCGAACAGGGAAAGCACACATACAAAATATTACAATGACAACTAAGAAATGGGGTTTCATGTATCAAATATGAGAAGAAGCACAGCTTACCAATTAGCAAGTCTCGGGCAAATATCAGTGTCTCCTCCGTATAAATGGTTACACCATAGAGTGCTTTAGATACCGGTTTCATTTTCGCAGCTTCGTCCAGTCCAATAATTAAAGTGCTGACGATGCAGAAATACATGGCACGACTGAAGACAATGGTGTTATTGTGACCCTAAATCAAACAATGAAATCAACAATAAAACATTGCATAGCCCATAAGAAACAGTATCAAACTTTTCTGCACGCATTCATTCTCCAAAATACACTCTCTCTACTGCTCAGCAAAATGCAGTTACTTTCTCTCCAAATCATAGCTGTGATGTACAAAACAAATTAATTATATACACATCCTTTCTACACATAACTAATTGTTCTGCAAAATACAACCAAAATTACAAATCATGGCTGAGGCCCTACAAAATGTAATATTTACATATACACCCTCTCCACACATAACTAATTGTTCTGCAAAATACAGTTATATCTCACACATCATAGGTGTATCTACACCCTCTCTACAAATAACTAATTGTTCTGCAATATACAAATAATCTCACAAATCATAGCTGTGCCGTACAAAATGTAATACTTACATATACACTCTTTCTACACATAACTAATTGTTCTGTAAAATACTTACATGTACAGGAGAAGCAGAATCTGGTTGCACACTCTACAAAAGAAGACAAGCAGTTTATCAATAGCAGCCCATGACGATGCCTACAAAAGAACAATGTCAAACGATTCAGTGCGGCGCAGTTAACACGTTGACTGCCAGCCTCAGATGTACTGCCTTCATGCCACTGCCATGGCTAAAGCGCTGTTCGAATGATATCATATTGTACCTTGCTGAATTTGTATTGGTGCAAAGAGCACGAATGGCGACCTATCAAATTCAGTCTCACCATCACGAGATAATTCGTGACTGGCCTCTGAGCTGCGTATGCCGCCGCCAAGCCAGTCACGAATATTCTCGTGGTACGAGTTGACGTGGGGGCTGAAGAAGATATCGTCCAGAGGACTGTGGAAGCAAATGGAGAGGGAATTAACGAGAAAGTTGCCGAAGATCGTGCGATGGAGATGAGCTAGGAAACTGTGGGATATCACATATACACTATAGTTCAGTTGTAACATTTGTCAAGATATTTTGGTGGTGTGCATCTGGTAGTTTCTGATGAAAAGAGTGAAAAATTACCAGGAGTTGTTATGAATAGCCTCCATCGTGTAGAAATAGCAAATAATAGTACCAAAACATACCATAAGCCTTAATCATGAAAGAAAGAGGTCTCACGAATATATTCGTGATTGGCAGGCAACGCCATGTTATATATCACGAGTATGTTCGTGACTGGCAGTCAACGTGTTAAAATCAGAAGAGTGGAAGAGGGAATTCATCAATGAAACAATTTTATTGTAGATACAATTTTATTCACGAGTACTGTCTACAGCACACAGCCCATATCTACTCTGAAAAAGGATCCAGTTTTCGGACCCCGCCCTCACCTTCAAATACTACTGACAATACTCTTTTCTCTGAGATCAAGTGGATTTTAGCAATACCAAAACTAAAAAATCTGAGCCTCAAAACTGAGTCTGAAGCTTTCGCAAGGCAAGGCTGGGCATACCGAAAACACAAGACAAAGATCTTCATAGAAAATCTGAAAATGCACCAGTACCATTAAATTAGCCTAGAGCAGAACATTGTTTATGTACAGCATTGTAAGAGCATTATATCAGACAGAAGGAGACACATAGTAGATCCTGGTTCACGCAGTGGTCACACAGTCCTAGCAAGGAGCCAGGTATAGCTTACTGCCCTCCCAAATTTAAAGGAAATCAGCATTGCAGATTGTTTGGACAAGAAAGACAGGGAGAGACTCGAGGATTAAGATGCGGAGAGTAACACAATGAATATGATGAAACAGAACTTAACCCTCCATTTCCTGGAAAATGGACCTGGCAATTTTCGATGGAGGGCTATCCGAGATTGTAAAGCTGGTTTGGGGGACACGTGCAGTCAATGAACGGTAACTGATGATAGTCATTCCTATGAGTGGTGCTACTCTATGGTAGCCACAGGTGAATGATGCCCTCAATACGGAGCCGTGGCTCGTCATTCCTATGAGTGGTGCTCTTTATGGTAGCCACAGGTGAATGATGCCCTCAATATGGTGCCGTGGCTCGTCATTCCTATGATGTTCTCGATACGGTGCCGTGGTTCCTGATCTATTAGGTTGAATCGTGGCAGTTATTAATATCATTGAATTCGATTGACGAAGTGAAGGTCTTCTCAAATTGTAGAGCAGAAAGCTTTCATGAAAAAATTTCATGGAACAGTAAGCTACATGCGACAGTCATTTTCCGCAGTGAATTGTAATATTTAAGCCCTGTTTTGAGAAACGCGATAGAAGTATAGCAAAGCCATCACCACAAAGGCTACGATGAACATATCACAAAAAAAACGCAGAATCCGACAGACATTGTATAAAAAATGTTCACTTGAAATACCTTTAACAGGGAGAACTGACACTTTGCTATGACAAAACACATGACGAATATCCAAAAATCAATGAAATAGTTCCTCGACAAGAGAAGATACCCCAGCACAGCAACCAAAGTAGCGAGGAGAACAGAGGCTACAGTTTGCGTGATGTTTTTGTTCCTACAAAACAAGACAAAATCAAGTAAACCAGAACACTTCATAATGCTTTCTTTAGAACCAGATCATGCAAACAAAATACCACGAAAGAACCAGATCATGCAAACAAAATACCACGAAAGCATCTCTATAAGGTTGATTCAAGAAAAAAATACTTGAACAGGAAAGTTGTGATACCTTAAATTCTCTAAGAAACGCCCTCCCTCTTCTAAATGTCCCCCCTCTAATAAACACCCCCCTAAAAATAAAAATAACTCAATAAACGCCCCCATCTTTTAAACGCCCCTCACCAGAGGGGGAGTTTCTTAGAATCCATCTCTGTTGAGGCAACATGAAAGGAATAGACCTGGACTTTAAATCCTAAAGAAACTCAGAAAATTGTGTTGACATATTACTTATGAGTTAGCTAATAAAAATTTAATTATTCTCCTATAATGAACACTCATAATAATCAAAGCACTTTTCGAAAAAAATTGAAAGGAGGTCGTCATAAAATTAAAAAACGTAAATACCCCCCCCCCCTTTCCACTCCATTAAACTCCTCCCAAAAAACTAGAAAAACTAAATAAGCGCCCCAGGCATTTATTAGAGCATTTACCGTATTGAATTCTTTTGGGACAGCACTGACTATCATTTATTTTGTATGAGCGCTTTATAAGTGTGCAATTTTACACGTAATTGCCAAATATTCCTCACATATCAGCTTCTGAGCAGTTGTCAATCAGATATGCCACAACTGTTCAAAATGTCGAAGCCATAGTAAAGCATTTGTCCAAGAGTCAACCCTCATATTGCTCTATGCATGCCCCCATTCACATACAATTTGGGGCAGCAACATATATCATATCCACAATAATTTGAAATAGAATTCTGATACACCACGTGTTTAGGCTATGCTCAAATTCTTACAATATTTATGAAATGTATAATCAGAAGTAGAGAGGATGTAGAATTGAACAAAAAAGGCAAATTGACATGCGATAAAAACATACTTCTTTCGGTTGGGCAGAGCAATGATTCACAAAACATTAAGGGATAGATTCAAATCCTGCAACGCAAGATAATTAGTATTACAGCTTAACTCCGTACAAACGCACATCACAGTGGACACACATACCTGTCAAGAAGAGCAAGCAGTGATAATCGATCAAACGAAATCTTCATGCTATATGAACCAATGATCGGCAACATGTAATATTTTGCAGCGGTTGGTTGCGTAACCTCCACTTTTAACACGCCACCATACCGACTGCGGAAGTATGGACTAAGGATAGCACGACGATGCTCAGGGGTCATCAAGCCAAGTGTAGTTAGCTCTCGAGTGACTTCATGCATATACGAAAATGAATCAGGCCGAGACGAGACAGAACTGACAGATTCGCTACAAAAATGATTTTTCTGCACATATTAATACAGGAATTAGACTCTTGATAAAGAAATGTCCATCACAGATCATCATTCACTTGAAACAAAAATAATGCATAGTATGTTTTAATAGTGAGTATGTTGCCAAGTATGCTCTTTTAAACACATTTTTTTTTATTTTATTACTCCATAAATAGATCTTTTGATCTCAGCGAACAATATCCGCTTCCCAATCAAATATTTCTCAGATGACCCATAATGAAAAAGTGTGTTCAAGAGGATCAAACAGGCAGCGTTATGTAAGCTTCTCCACACGTATCTTAGACATAGTATTAAAAATAATGAGAGCCTCCCCACACAAATTATGGCCACAGCAGCAAGCTTAGTAAAGCCCTCCCACTCGTATCATAGTCATTGCCAAAATGTAGGTTAATAAAAGCTTCCTCTCAGGTGTCCTATTGTTTATCAACCCATTTACTTCAAAACAATCATCTCCCATTCACTTACGTTCTTCCCTGTCGACTGCTACCAGCAGCTCCCGCTGCAGATGAGTCAGCAGTGAATGCATCTTTCAAAGAATCAGAGAAATTCAAACCAGAAGAGCCTAAAGCTTCACTGACACTAACTGGTTCCATGTTCCCATCACCAAATGTATAGGAGTACCAATGACCTGCAGTAAGAATGAACACTAATGTTTCATTGAAAGATTTAGAATATATCAGCCGAAAGCCACAGAATTAAATACATTATACAATTGCCAACAGCCATAGAAATTGCCCGAACACACATATACCTTTGCTTGAGATGGAAAGGGAAATCCGTTGCAGAATAACCACAGCAGAAGTCACTAAAGATCCAAAAGATAATGCAGAAAATGGCCTATACTTGCCCCTCTCCCCTTCACCAGGAGCTGCGATCCCATGTTTTACCCAGTTTTTCTCCTTTTAGCAGTAGTTTGATCTTATTGTATTTCCATAATATTGGCTACAGTTTTCAGACGTCTACGGAATGAAACCATATAAACATAAAGAATCACACTTTTCTATTTCTTGCCAATTAATGGTTATTTCCAATCACCCCATCAAACAGGCCTTCCAGCCTCCCTTCATAGGGGCGCCGCCCTCCTCTCCACCCATTTGCTGAGAGTCAGCCGGTTACCCTGCACATGTGATGACAAGTCACAAGAGGCAGAGGTTCCATGACAGGTTACAGAATCTAATATCTGTTGATACATCATTGTGTGCACCAGAAGTAATGGTTTCAAAAACACAGATGAAAATCCTTGTTGAAGATCAGCGATAGCTAGTTTGACAAAGAATTCTATGGAATGCTGGCAGTTTTCTTAGTCTCCGAATATATGGCTTGGTGAAGAAAGAAGATAACAGCTGCTTCATAACACAATATCAAAGCAGAGACGAAGCTAGTTAAAGTCAACTCTTAAAAACACTGCCAAACATCATCAGCTCAATACCTATATCAGGATTTGAACCCTTTATCAAATATATAAATATATCCCGGCAATTAATATATATTTAAAGTGGCACACACCACAGATGCGCCTGCTATCTGACGCAAAGACAGGTAAAATTGACAAGACATGCTCGCCAACCTAATTGAATCTAAATTGGCAGAGGTTAACTTTACTCAGCTGTACAATTGTTTTCTTCAGCGAAAATGTACGTCATGTATGTCTACTGGTGTAGTGTTACAGTAGCTCATCCAGCTGAAATGTGAGAAGCATTCATGGGGGTTTGTTGTGCCTGCAACCTCCGTGATTCTAGAGCAGGAGGGAGATGCATACTCCCACCCTCAACCCAACCCACCACAGATTTATTCAAGCACCGACTGGCTGCAAGTATGCACTAGTCAAAAATCCATCCCTCCACTTACGCCTGGTCCCCACAAGAGGACACGACATGAGAATCGCGACTTGGGACCCGACTTGGGACCCGACTTGTGGTGCAGCATGGTAGTGGGGACAGTGAAGTCATGTCCTCGGTAGTGGTAATTTGCTGGTCGTTTCGTGTAGCTCTGATTGACAGTTCGGTCTTGAAGACACGACTTGGGGATGACTTGAGAATGAAAACTTTTCAATCTCAAGTCGTGTCCCAAGTCGCGATTTATTGTTTCAGATGTCATTAGCGAATACTGCAATTGTTAAAGCAAGTGCTTGGTGTACTTATCTACAGCACGCAAGACTGTTTGTATGGGAAGACTACTGTGAAGTGTACAAGATGAGTGTCAATCATCATATGTGGCTCTATAGGAACATAATAGACTTGAATCACAATGCCAGGGGTATTTATGACATGGGCGTGTACCCAAACTGAGATGCAGACATGGACGTGGACATGGACATGGACTTGAAAACAGCAGTGGGGACCAGGCTTTAAGGATACTGCAAACCCTCACAAGTCATAACAGTTGATAATCTCTAGTCAAGCATTACACGTATTTTAAAGGCTTTTCAAAGTTTTTTTTATGACATGTGCTAATCTGGTCAAAGGGCAAGCTTTTCAAAAAATGCACTTTAACAAACCACCTGTTTGCTACCTGCTGCAAAGCTATAAACAAGAATGAGAAAAAAACAAGTTTTGGTGCTTTAGAAGCTCTAAGTCCCCCCCTCCCCCCAGTTTGTTTTTAGCGTACAAATTATACATCAATCGAAAGATATCAACAGACTCCACAAAACGGTGCCGGCATTTTTGTTGTTTTTCATTTGATGGGAAGTTATGAATGATGACAGTTGAAATCTTGTTATTTCATTACGAAAACTTCAAAAATTTTTCCAATTTCGAGCTATAACTTTTAACCAAAAAAACCTCAAAAAATACTGGCACCGTTTTGGAGGTAGAACATGCACGTTTCACCAAAATTTGGTTTAGTGAAAAAATATTGAGAATAGGGGGACTCAGAGCTCTGCAAAGGGCTATAACCAAGATTTCAAATATTCCTTTTGTTTACAGGCAGCAGGTGGCAATTTATCTCAAAAACTGCAAGCTATGAAGCGAGTGCCCTCCATTGATACATTGAACATCATAAGACTTCTTGGAACATTTGTCGGATTAAATTTACATGCTCTCGAATGAAGCACTATCTGAGCCTTTGCCGTATCCTTAAGTCTAGTGAAGGAAGGAAGCATGCTATTACGTACGTATGTGAAACGAATATATCCTAATCATGTTTTTTTTCATAACCATATCCTTCCAGTAATCTTGATGAAAGTTCCTGTGGTATTCTGCTGATCCTTTTTAAAGCCTTTCACCTTTAATAAATGCTGCAGAGCGATAACTTCCAGGGCTCTGTCCAAAACCTGGCAGGGAGGCATATAAAGCCCAACTACATGGTTCGAGTTCCAACTGCAACAACGCGCACGGAGGCATATAAAGCCCAACTACAGTGGCTCGAGTTCCAACTGCAACAACGCGCAGGGAGGCTTATAAAGCCCAACTACAGTGGCTCGAGTTCCAACTGCAACAACGCAAAATTAAACCTGTCAGTTGAAAACTCAATCTTCTTGCAATACTGACAGTCGACAAAACTGCTTAGATAAATATCTACCCCCTCCCCTAGCATAGAAAACGCCTATATAAGCTTAAATTAAAACTAGAGAGATTAGAGATCAACTTAGCACGTGAACTTGACACAATCTCGGACGGCAGAACACTATACTTCGCTAAACTATGCTATGTACATGTATTTGCAATAAATAACGCTCATAATTGATATGCCTCACCACACTACCCTATATACAAACACCTGCAATATATAACACTCATCATGGATAACTTACCAAACTCATCTTGAAAACAGTGAACAGCACCAGCAGACGTGTCATCATGCGATGTTGCGATATGTTTAGCATCTCCGCCGGCAGCAGCATCTCCTCCTGATGTATCAAAGTCCTGCTGTATCTGAGAATTGCGCGGAGAACCAGAGTTGGTTCGCGATCGTAGCCGAAGATACGGTCGATGTCTGGATTCGCCACCACTAGCTCTGAATGCACCTATACGCTGAATTTGTCTTCTTTGCAGAGATCGAAGCTTGTCTTCACTGCTTTCACCATGGTCATCACCAGATTCAATGTTTTCGTGCTTGATAGTAGGGCTACCACTGGAGTCCAGATCCTCTATAATACTGTCAGGGGGTATACTGTCATCACTAATTGTCTTCTGAGATGACTGAGCAATGGATTCAGAAGCAGAGCATGCACCTGACATTGCCATGTCTGAACTTCCAGCATCTAACGAAGACAACTGTTCCTTTGAATTTTCCATCTCTGGCAGTGAAAACCAGACAGTTTGAGTAGTTTTAGCCTGGGCACCAGTACTGTTACTTCTAAGAGGACCATTTTTGTCTGGTGATAATGCTGCTTTTGTCTGCAGAACAGGCATAGATAGAGTCTTATCACTTACAACATTTAAATCAACATTATCGCTCACTTTTTTCGCAGGAGGCAAGACTGACTCTGATTTTGCTTCAGTAATATCAGGTGGGTTCTTTGTTTTCACAACAGCTGGATTCTCAGATTCAGACTTTAATCCAGAACTATCCGGAAGGAATTCAACAGAAGGCGTGTTGAAGTGTTCATCACTGTCGGTCGAAAACATGCTACTACTCAACGAAGAGTCACTGCTTATCTCGACAAGTCGATACAAACTCAACGGAAACTGCTGAGGACCCATATCGCCATTCTTGGGCGTTCCACCAGGTGTGTTTTCATAGTCTGACACAGTGGGCTCATTAGCAATTACAAGGTCTTCGTCTCGAATATCGACATCTGGTGCAAACTCCACCTTATGTGTTGAAGTAGGAGGAGGTGCGGACTCTTGGGGGTCTGAAAAGACAATCAATTACTCAATTACAATGACAGGTTCCCTGAATCTGATTGAAGGTCTAACATAAATGTGACCTCCAACACGAAGTACTTCTGTTAACTGAATTGCCTGCTTCAGATCAATCCCCTGCATTTACTTGCATGGTTTTTAGCCAGTTAGAGAAATAGGGATTCCTTGCCCCTAATTTTAAAACTTCATTAAGCTGGTCTCATCCCCCTTTAAAGAATCATTAGCAGGGTAGTATTAACCTGCAGCACAAAATGTTCCATATATAAATAAAATGCTCATAGTAAATAATCACATTATCATATAAGTATGCACAAAAAACAACCTTTCAACTTCATTTCACGGTAACACAAGAAAAATTATGATTAACCCCTTAACAGTGTAGAATGGAAATTTCCGTTCTGGGTTTGTGATGGCTTCTCTGGCAGTGACGGATATTTCCGTCCGCACAAGTTGCAAATTAAAGACCGTATTTGCAGCAAAGAAACTAGCTGCAGAGTGTGTTATTGCTTCTAAATCAAGCGTATAAACAACGGTCTGTAAATTAGACATCACAGCATTGCTGAAATACACTTTGTAAGCAAAATTCTCGCATTAAAAGATGGCTTCAAAGCTGCGAGGACAGCCAGCGCATTCGTTCAGTCCAAGATGTGATTGACTTTGTATGTAATCTAACCAAGTGAGAATGACTTTCCTGACTTGCATGGTGACTTTATCAAGTCAGATAGTGAAGATTCTGTAATTCCATCGGAAAATGAAGGCAGTGAAGAGTTGGCAGCTGGGACAAGAGGTAAGTGTTTACTGCAGTAAAAAGGTGAATTTTTGCGAAAAACAGCCGCCAGACTACGTACCGCCGTAAAAAAAATGTCGTCAGTTAAGGGGTTAACACAAAGGCCGAGGGGACCAAGGCCCCTCCCAACCATTTTATTTTTAGGAAAGTATATAAACATAGAAGCAACTACAAATACAATATCCCAAGACTTGACCTAAAACATTCTCAAGCCGTTCATTTAAGGGCAGAAACCACAGTTTGATGTCATGCAACAGAAGTCAAAATGATACACAGTCAGAGACGCTGGGAAAGTAACAGTCAGTAGGGGAACATGCCCTAATAAACGTTTCCAGATGTGCGCGATGTTCAATGAACAGAAAGGCCAGATAAACAATACAATACTCAAGCAAAATGTTTGGGTGAAATATCAGCATCGTTACCAACGCACAGGAAGTAGACAGAAACATTTATGGCCTAAACTGTGAGAGATATCACACCGATTTTAGGAGAGTTAATATGGACCTTCTCATAATGTAAAGTAGTTCAGGCGGAAAGGATTACGTTACTCTCGGGTCCCTAATAAACGTACGGGCTAATATAAACATACAGGAGGGAAAATCAAGTGAAAATTAATAAACGTACAGGCTAAAATAAAGCTACGGCTACACTGATGGCTTTAAAGTTGTTGTAGTGTAGCCACATAAAAAAGGGTGCGCAATAAATATTTGGAAAAAATGGAATTGCAAGAAAATTGCAAGTGCCTGCAACAAAATCAGTTCAAACTGATTTTGTTGCAGGCACTTGCAATTTGCTTTGCAATTTTTTTTTTGCGTTGCAAAGAGATTGCATGAAAAATTCAACATGCCACACGGCGCAATTTCTCGCGCGCTTGCAATGCAACGTAAATTGCATTGCAGCCGCCAGAAAAAGCCATCAGTGTAGCCGTAGCTTAAACGTGCAGGGAAAAACAGAGAAATTTTTAGATATCAGAAACTATATTTTACCAAGTTTTATAAGGTTAAAAGAAATAACATAAATCCTTTACATTATCCAAACCAACAGAATTAGATTGAGATGCGTGTCAGAATCAACAAAACAATTAACAATTAAGCAATTAAATGTACACGGGAGAATAGCACATCAAAATAAACGTACAGGACCTAATAAGGAAAATACAGGGGGGAAATTTAGCTGCAAAAAAATAACCGTACCTGTACGTTTATTAGGGACCTAAGAGTAGCGGCTATAAAATGTTGCTGCTATGTCACACCTATTTTTCATGCGCCGTTTTCTTTCAAATATAAACCCTAACCAAATCTCACAAATGTAACAGTAAAACCACAGAGTGTTCAGTCAACTTCCTTCAGTTTGCATTTTCAATAATAACAAGACGGTGGATAACAATACTTACCTGTGCAGAAGGCACTTGCCACCCTGGGTAACATCAGTATAACCCCAGTCTAACAGCACCACATATGAACCCCAATAACTACGAACACTGATCATTTGCACAGTCAGCAGAAATACATAACTAAATGCGTTCCTTCTTGATATAGTCACATACCTTTTGCGTTATTATCCTCATCCTTCAACATGTGAATTTCCACACGGCATGCCACCTTCACACTAAAATTCCTTCCGTCTGCAGATTCACTATCAGGCTGGCTTTCACTGGTTGCAGTGCCACTTTCAGGCGGCTTATCTTGACCATCAACAGCACTTGCCTCTCCCTCATCAGATTTGGCTGTACTGGATAACAGAGCAGCATCAATTTCTTCCTTCAGCGATGGAGCATGGGAATCCCCAACATGATCTCCATCAGTTGTTGATTCCAGAGCAGGACCAACATCTGCAACAGCATCAGTCTCAGGCATATCTGCTCCCTCTTGTGCACTTGAGGTTCCCTGTAAGAAACATGAGTGCTATCCATCATTCAGCAGCATTCTGAAATTCCTGCTTTTAAGAGGAGTAACCTAAACTTTCACAAGCATATCTGATTATTGCAATTTTAATCAGAGATCTCCAGCGAGCGCTCAGCTGAGGATGTAGTTCATTGATACTCTGTTCATTGTCATCCACACTTGCATGGCTCAGTTCGAGTTGGATATTTATGCATCAAAACTAATTATTGTCCCTCGTGCTTCATGAGTCCACTGATGCATGTTGTTTGGCAGGTGATGATATTTGCCTGGCGCCCATTAGCTCTTGATAGTTCAACCACCTGTCAGTTGTGAAATAAATACTGGCACTCAGGCCTTCAAATAATTTTTTGTGCAATGTCGGTCATATGAACGACCGTACCGCTAAAGTTATCGGTCATAATTGGTGCATGCCGGTCACTGCTTCACCCACCCTGAAAACAGTGAGGGGGCAGAAGAGAGAACAAAAAATTTACTCCAGACTCATCATCTGCCAATGCTGGCTATAAGCAAGACAATCTCTCTCATCTTTAGAAAGATACA
>JAOBRC010319128.1:0-13216 GCA_027575255.1 Scolionema suvaense
TGTTGCACTGACTTTGTATTTAATACTATGTGTATACAGATCAGAATCAACTACTGTATGCGGTACAAACGTGTTATTCTTATTAACTTTGAGGTGTTTGTTGCAATCTGTGATCTGTTGTCTACTTTACGTTTTTCCAGGATTGTAAGTTTCCTAACATTGTCATTTCTCTGGTTGTCAGTTGTTGGTCACATGATCTTGAATTTTGTATTGCTCATATGGTTCTGTATTGCTCGTTCTATATTTTGTGCCCCCATGTTTCTGTATTGTTCACATGTTCTCATTATTTTTGTTGCACTCCACATGTGATTGATTGTCTGTTCTGTTTCTCTGATTCTGTTGTGTTGCATCTGGGAAATGCTGAATATGCCTCAAGTGATCTCCTACAGGTGGTGTTACATTTCAGTGAACATGAGCTACTCTCCCCTATCGTGGAATAAGCGGTTAAAATTCGCCCCCCCCCCCCCATAAATTATCTCTCAAAGTAAATGTCTTTTATTCTGTGCAGACGAGCACATCATTTATGGCATGCTGTTGTTTATTCTTGACTTTGAATTATTGGTGTTGTATTTTAAAGGTATATGAGTTGTTATTGTGGCTAATATTTGCTGCCTGGTAATGCTTTACATCTGGAAATCACCTTGATTTAGCATGAGCGCTGAGAAAGAACAGTAAAAAACATCAGTCCCACGTTGCAATAGAACCACCTGGCAGTACATGGGATGCAATTTATGTCATAGTATCTCTCACGTCTTATTTCCTAATCATGGTTGGACGTTTAACAGACACAAATTCTAAATGTGTAATGCTTCGTATTAACTTGAGCTTTGAATAGTCACTATGCTTGAGAAATCTCCTCGAAAATCCTCCTTGAATCTCCTTACCGTTCGTACCCTACTTTATAGCGTTACCGACGAAGGGTTAATACCAGCCTAAAGTTCCGAAAGCCGATGCATTTCCAATCAATCGTCTTTGAACTAAGTTCGACTGTCTCTCATGGCGATGTGAAAATGTTATTTTCATGTGAAAATAACTTCCCAACAGTTTATGAAAGTGTCACCACGAAAATTAATTCCTGCAAAATGCTTCGTTTAACATTGACTGCAAATATCAAGGGCGAAATGTTCGAAAATTTCTTCCCTTAAGTAATCAATTAAACATGTTGATTTGCTTCACTTTCTTCGCATTAGATGCCCAAATTTCCTATTGAGTTGCTGAAATTTAATCCAGCGAAAACTCGTTTGCATAATAAAAACCACTTTTCCGGCCGAATTCAGGATCCAATCAACTGATTGTATTAAAGATTTAACATGAAATGCCTGATTATAGAGCAGCAAGAAAAACTTCAAGAAGCAGTGATTTTGTGATTTGGCTGGACTGCCCAAAACTGGTGAAAAATCAAGCTCCTTGAATTTTGCAGCCGAAAAAGGTTTTTGAAGCTGGTTTTCTGTGTTTTCTAGTGCTTTGTAACACGTTTTACATGTTTTTAGAAAAACCCGACATTTCCGTAACTTAGGCAAATTTTGGAGGGCCGCAGGCCGAAGTTGCTTCGTACTTTGCACCTCAGCCTCAGATGTTGCTTAGGGCTGCTTAGTTCCACAAGTCTTCTTTCTGCATCCAATGTCAGAAAATTTCATTACAAAGTTTTGAAATAGCTTGTCTTGGTCATTGCTTATATTGATGTTCTCTCAGTTACCAAAGCGTTCATTTCTTTTGGTAAGGTTTGTACGGAGGGCATCGTATGAAAATATTAGACCTGACGGCAGAATATCGGGCACAGAGTATTGCCTGGTGCTTGCTTAAATTTTTGCGATTTTCAGCTTAGTTTCCCTGATGAAAAAAATTGAAAGCCGCAAAATTTTATTCCAACGAAATGCATTGGTTAGCATTGACCGCGAAAATTTCTTCCCTCAAGGTGCACCTCATTTTTATAACCATAGAGCTTATAAGAATATTGAGGTTGAGGTTTTTGAAAAAATTAAGGATGATAAGAATACACCAAGGCTGGGAATATGATTCACCAGTAATTACTTTCTATGGACGTTGTTTCTTCTGGTTTTACAAAACTTACTTTATTGCTGTAGTACATAGTTTTACGGGACCATTTCAATTTGTTTTCTGAATGCTGAGCTAAAAAATAGCAAAAGTTTCGCATGACCTCTCAGTGTCAGAGAAATTATATGGTTGTAATTCAAAACTCCAACAAATTAAGCATATCGTAAGCATAAACGGACCCTGAAACTACGAAAATTTAAGCATATTTCAGGCTGAGCTAAACTCACCTGATGTTTATAAAAAAAAAGTGCACATAAGATGCACATCTGTAAGGAACGCAGAAGCCCGACTCAGATTCAGCAGCAACAATAGATGGAGTATAGAGGTCAACTAACGCACGATAGTTAGCGGTGCCAAGCAGCTGAACAAAAAAAAAATACAAAACACTTGGCTACTTACTCTGCTCTTTCTATCTTCATATATGGTACATATAACAGGTGAATATAACAATTCATCCGTATAAAATAGTCTAATGTATGCGTCACAAATTAATAACTAGACCAGCACAAATTGAGATACTGAAATTGATTTCTATTAACTATAGCTTCCTGCCTGTGACATATCGTCGGCAGCCGGTGACTTGTTGTTAGGCAAGGCACCTACCAAAACGAATCTCTCATTTTCGTACAAAAAAAAAGATGCACTAGTGAGAAACGTGCAACCTTTCTTTTATCACATCGCATATTCGATTTCATCAAAGGAAGTATTTTTGATGATCAAAGCGCAGTTTGCAAAGCTGTCGACACGAGATACAAATTTCTAACTCTTACATGCTTTTTATGATTTTCACATCTTCCCATTTGAAGCAAACTCGGTGTATAAATCACATCCTCGAACAGGAGGGCAACCTTCAGAATAGATGAACATGCCAATGTCTTCAAGTGGAGGTTCCGGGTCAGACCGTGCTCGCTTCACAGCGTCGGACACCACGGATTTCACTGAATCATCAATTGCCTGTGAAAAACAGAAGATACATAAAAATGACAGTGACCGCTGCTGTCACGTAACAACAAGCATGCAGGGTTGATACAGCTTTAATATTTTCAATTTACTGACTTTTACTGACTTTCCAGACAGAAAAACATACCAATTTCACTGACCAAAATGGTCAACTAGATATGATTTTTACTGACTTTCTGATATCACAATGAAGATGTTTTTGATTGCTTCCTGATGCTCTTTAGTTGTCTCATGATTTTCTGACTTCATGTGGGATAACAGAGCACGCTTCTCCATATTTACCAGTTTCAAATCTAGTTTGTTACACTATTTGCACCAAAACAATTATGTCGGTGTTCCCTTTCCTCAGCCATTGGAACTCCTTAAGCTAACTGATGTTGAAGTATGTCTGTTTGGGCTTTTTGACTTTTGACATCTATGTATCAGATCTATCTATAAATCGTAGTATATTAGAAGACAAGCAATAATGGGTATGGACAGCTGGACAGCATAGTGACAGGGAACCCTGTTTTTCTCCTGTCCAGTAGCATAATAATACTTCAAATTTCCAAAACACCAACCCCAAGAACCGAAGAAAAACGTTTTTTCCTGCTCCATAAGTGTATTGATACAAAAGACAACTCCCAAGCACTCTATATCAACAAGTTCGTAAGTTGTTAGCTATTGCTGCAAGAACTCTGCAAAAGAGAGGTAACGCCCCTAAGATGTTGATCACAGCACATGAGGACTGAAAATGTATCCTTGAACAGAATGCTTACTAATCCAGGTACTACACAGTTTTCCTAGATCTGGCCAAACCATTCTATTTGGAGTAACTCACTCTCTATGCAGACACAGCAGTTTACCAGAATATTTCACTGGGGTTGTGCTATTTCACAATAAATACATGTTTGTTTTCGATACATACAACATTCATAACTAGTAAGCCCTTGAATGATCAAATAAATAGGCTATGGTATGCACATTTTAATAGATGCCTTATTCGGTTCATTAAAATGTGAAAGTAAAAGTGCATGCCTGATCTGCAAGTTTCTTTTACATACTTTCTAGTTAACACAAGATGAACATGCAAACTTGTAATTATAATTCAGGGGAGGGGCAGGGGGGTTGGGTGTTCTAAGCAGCAGCTAACCAGATTATTTCACTTGAGCTATGCTGACTTTGGTACACCAACACGATCTTTACATCAGCAACTTCATGAGCAGCATTACTTAGCCTACTCCATTATTGACACTGATAAAGCAACATAAGAAATGGGCTAATTTTACCAATTCCTAGTACAAACAACTAAATCCAATTCATGTTCATCCACAAATTTCATTTGCATCACAGAACAAGACGGGAAAAAGTCTCATTTTATCGACCACCTGTCACTTTCTCAATTGCTGATAAAACAATCATGTGCTGCAATGAGGCATAGTAGTTTACCAGAATATTTTGCCGGGGCTTGGCATAAGTTTACAATGATACAAACTTCACAAAAAATACTAGAATGCAGGAAGGATAATCGAAATTCTCAAATTTCATGGTGACAAATAAACTCAGCTTTACAACACAGATCATACCATTTCAATGAAGTCAAATCTAAAATAAACAGCTTTACTACTTATTTAAACAGATCACATCATTTGACTGAAGTCGAATCTAAAACGAACATAGCTTTACTCCTTACTAACACAGATCATATCATTTCACTGAAGTCGAATCTAAAATAAACAGCTCTACTCCTTACTAACACAGACTATATCATTTCACTGAAGTCGAATCTGAACTAAACACACCTTTACTCCTTACTAACACAGATCATATCATTTCACTGAAGTCGAATCTGAAATAAACAGCTTTACTCCCTACTCCTTATTTAACTGAAGTCCAGTCTAATGAATCAACTACTTTCATGCTTGCTACTCTGCAAGCGTTGAGAACACACAAATAGATTTCAACTTCGATGATTGGTTCAATCAAATACACCGCCCAAAATCCACCCAGTTTTCTCAACTTCATTCTCGATTAAGACTCATGTTCTAGCCCGTTTCAGCTGGAGTGGCAAGTAAAAAACTGACGAGGGTCAACTGGCAGAGGAATAAGGAACAGTTCATGATCACAAGTAAAAAATAAAAAGCAGAACTTGATTTTCAGTGACCTATATAGCGCCACAGAAAAACTTTGCAAATTAGACCATTAGAAACATCCCATATTGACTAATCCTACACACTTCATGAAAGCACAGCAAAAAATTTTTTATGCGGTCAAAATGACATTTACTGACCTTTCACTGACCAAACAGGGTCATTCCCTGACTTTTACTGACATTTACTGACTTTTCATGACTTTCTCTGAAAACGAGCTATTTTTCCTGACTCTTACTGACCGCATCAACCCTGGCATGGTAACCTGATCAATTCAAGCCTTTGCCATAGTTCATAAATAACACATTGCTCATCTACGAAATATCGTAATGACTCGTTTAAGCCCACGTGAGATTTATTTGTCAGAATTAGATAAAGGGGCTTTTCGCAGAGAGGGAGCGTACCAAATTGACTTTCCGGGAAGCACTCTTTGGAATTCAATTTTCTACAACTTTCTGATAATTTGATGCCAGTTTTCGGGAGTTCTGAATCGACAAAGGAGAAAAAATGAAGAAGGAACTTATGAACGAGAGCGGGTGTCTATTAGTCAGAAACTGGCTTGGGGGAGAGGGGTTTATTGGAACATTCCTCATTATGGCACTATCAGCATCATTATCAACTTTCTACATGGCACCTTCCTGCACAGAATACAAGGAGTTCTCCTGAACATTGAATCACTAGATCTGTCAGTTCAAAAAAACACCTTATGGCTCAATTTCGCTAAAAATCTAAGAGTTGGCCAGTGGTTTTATAGTAGGGCCTAAGTGCATCGCGGAAAGAACCATAAACAGAAAATGCTACAGTTTTATTAACTACCAGTACATGAAGGTGTTCTGCGGCTAGGTCATCTCTAATGCATTGCTCGAGAGAGAATGATTTCCCACTGTTACTAGATAGGAACAGTGTGGAAAAGAACCCTATCTGTTTCTTAGAGTGTTAACGTGTCTGCATATCAGATTTATTAGTGTGTTTCTTTTTTGTGTTTCATTTACAAGGATTTCTTTTTATTCATGTGTTTTCATTTATTTTTCTGGTTATACTTTTATTAGCTCGATTTCATACCTCGTCTCGTTTGTACTTGTTCTTGATTAATTAATCTTGTTCTTGATTAATTAATAAAATAAACACTAGTCCGATGAACATCTTGAGATGTCTTAAGATGCAAAACAATCCTTTTACTTAAAACTGTCAGTGCGTGAAGGCCTCTGACTAATTAATGGTAAGCTGGTTTAGTCATTTCTCTAGAATCCATGCACTAAATATGAATAAAAAACCCTGACCAGGAGGAATATCCTTAGTATAGCATTGCTACTGGAGGTCCTTCGTTCACCAGCTCTGCGTGTTCGACCTTTTATTTTGCATACATCAGCATCTACTACCTCAGGAGGAGATAAATTTTAACGTGGATATACTTTTGCGAGCCCAATTTTAGGGGCGTTTTGCGTGGTTTTATTTTTGCAAATCAGGGATTTGTGGAGAAAATGCGTGGAAGAAAATTAAAGAAAGAAATGGGGAAGATATGAGTAATGAGAGATCGAACGAGCCTAAGCAAATTGTTATTGATTAACGATTGAAAAATTGGTTGTTTGCTTTTGGTCAGATTATGACATCACTTTGATAAATTTGGCGTGGATTTGATTTTGCAAATTAAGCAAAGCTTCCCAAAATTCGCAAAAATTAATCCACGCAAAAAAGTACCCTTAAGGTAATGTTTCTAGTGAACAAGAAATCACAACTCTTGAGATATCCATTATATGAATCTAAAGATTCTATAAACACTGTCGCACATCACATTCCTAGTCATGGCTCTAAACCAATTCACTATTTTCGCAACAAGAAAAGATTTAACAAACACGCTGAAACAGTCATGCAAATCAGAGAATGAAGAGATTTGAAGGTGTATAAGACCGTTGGATATCTATCCTCACCTTAAACTCGCTAGCAGGGACCAAGCCAGCTTCTATACACCGGTCCTTGAACCCGGTTATCGGATCTCTCTTCTGTCGGACTTCCTGGATCTCATCTCTTGTTCGGTAGCTCGTTCCCGGATCACTCATGCTGTGTCCGAAATACCGGTACGTGCACAATTCAAGAACCATGGGGCCCTGGAAACAAAACCGAGAGATAATATACCTTGAAGCATCTAAATTTGACAGAACTTAACTTGGCTGTGAATCACAAGACTTGTTTTGCCAAATAAACGGTAATTATCAAAGTATCCCCAATAGAATATATGTGGGTATTTATCTTTCTGTTGCAAAAGATAAGCTCCCCCATCCTGGATTCCCGTGATGATAATACCATGTCAGTACGCAACGTTCAGTAGGTATGCGTTTTACAAATTGCAAAACACAGAAATATTTTAGCACGTAAAAATAGCATATACTGTAAGCGCCAACAAAAAGTCATATATACACAAATTAAATCAGAACACTCGAGCCAAACGGTGCTGCCCTTAAGATTTACACCAAATACACGAAAAACTACCAAAAGCGTTCTTAAAATATCTTGAAAAAAACAAATTTGGTCAAAATTTTCATTCGCAGGCAGGAGTTTTCCAAAATATGACGCATGGTTCATATCATAAGCATTACTGCCCCAGACATTCACACCAAAATAGCAAATGCAAATGAGTGTTCTTGAAATACTTGGAAAACCCTAGAACTGGTGAGATTTAGGCCCAAGTTACCACCCACAAGGGCAAGGAAAGTTTTTCCAGATTGCATCGAAGACTCACGCCTAAAATTACAATAAACGAATGACGAAGTTTCGAAGCCTCCAAAATAACAAAGTATAGACGTCAACTGCCACCTGTTGAACCAGATTTTTTAAGATCAGCGATGCATGATACATAACATACCATACTGTTGCCCCAAAGAAATTAAACCGAAATTTACCCAAAAAGTAATGGAGTGTCCCAGAAATATTTTAGAAATACCCTAAAAATGTATCTTTAGAGAAACAAAACAAATTTTCCAAAGATCCCACTTCATCGCTTCTTTCCGATGACTAATTTTGACCTAGGTGCAAAATTTCAGAAAAAATCACGAAGCAGCTGTGTGTGAAAATGCGACGTGACAGTGTGAAGAAAGTATACAACATTATTGCATAGATTTATTTTGGTAAAAACTTATACCACAGCAGGATCTGATTTCTGGATTCAGCAAATCTGACTATGTTCCGAAAACAAAATAGGCCATCAAAATGTTACACTTCTACTCGCGGCTTTTGCCGGCTCGCTTGCTGGCCAGAGGCCAGCGCCGGAGCGTAGAAAGGACCCAGAGTTGAGTTTTTAATGTTAGTGTCCTCGGACAATTGCTTCGGTCGCTAAAATTAGGGGATAATATTTTTCATTAGGTTGTAGATTGCATTTTTGGTGTCCGGTAAAATGAAAGCAGAGTAAGACAATTCTCTCTGAACGTATTTTTCGGCTAGAAATTTGTGTTTTAAAGGAAAATAACCAGCCATGGGATGTAGAAAGTGCTTTGTTACGGATATATGAACAGTTGAAAGTCATTGCAAAACTAAGGAAATCTTGCAAAAACGAGACACTTTCAATATGTTGTAAGTTTGAAGGGTTGTAAATTTAACACTGCACCAGTAACGTGGCTTCATTTACTATAACCTCTTACAACGTTTTGTTTTGCTTCAGGAAACTCAGTCAAAATCTCGAAATATGTCGTTGTCGTGACGTCAGATGACGTCCAAAGTGGTAAAAATGTCGTTAAAACGTATGAAATTTGTAGGTCCTTGTCGGAGCATAAAACCAACTTTCAAAATAATCAATGTTGCCAAAACTTGCTATATTGGTAGTAAACAAACCAAATTTTCTTCTGAATGAATTTAAACGAAATCGCTTTGTTAGATTTTGAGATATTAGTGAATGAAATTGCAAGTTAAGTATTTCCGCCCCATGGTGGCACTCATAATTTAACGTGAAAATATGTACTTTTCAAAGCGTCACATATAATAGTTTGTGACACTGAAACATCCGTACTAAACATTTTTCAGAAGAACAACTTGTGGGCTTTCATTCTGTCCAAAAATATTATCCGACGTCGTTACCAAAATGACTTTAACGTGACGTCAAAAGTGGTCAAAATGTTCAAAAATTTAAAAATTAGGGGTGTTTTTGACGATACGAACGGGCACTTGAAAAACGATCAATCTTAATCAAACGTTTTTGACATGTAGTATACAAAATTTAAAGTCGATGAAAGGATTTTAAAAAAATTCCTTCGGTTTATTTTCGAGAAAAGTGACGTCAAAGTTGGAGTATGGCCAAAAATGGCCGATTTTGGCCTGTTTTTGTACACTATTTTCAAAAAATAAATTTCAAAATCAAATCTGAGGTAAGTACAACTATGACACCAAAGTAGAACATCCTTTGCTTCACCTAAAAAAAGTACTTTGGGTCCAATGACGACACCCGTCGTGATGCATGACGTCATCAAAGAGGGGTCACTTTTCGTCAAAGACCCTACTTTTGAGGCCCCCTGGAGCAAAAATTTTATCAAATCGGTGCGTTTTAACGATGGATATAGTAGGGACATATTGTCAAGATTTGATTTAGTGAGTTTCAGGGATTTTCAAGCACATCTTGGGAGTTTTTACACGAAAAACTGAAAAAGTGGCATTTTTAGGCCAAAAATTGACCTTTTTTGACCCCCCAGGAAACCGTGACTTTATAAAGGCACATCAAATTTGTCAAAGTTGTTTATTACAACTGAAGTAGCTCTATCATCTGGCCAAGTTTCAGGTCTTTATCTGAAGAATTCGCAAAAATATACTCAGAAAACCACAAAAAATCTCACTTTTTCAATTTTTGCCATTTTTGCTGTTTTTCCACATTTGAACGTGAATAACTCAAAAACCACAAATGGGCTAAATATATGCTATGCACTGTTAGATAGTATTCGCAGAGTTCTCAAAAGGAGCTAAGAATCAGACCCGTCACATGACAGCAATGACGTCAAAAATGACGTCAAAAGTGCCAAAAACAACCCAAAAATACCCTATCTGACGACATGTCGGACGTCGTGACGTCAAAACTACCGACGGGCAAAGCGTCAAACCAATTTTGAAATGAAGCCTGATAAATTCCCCACCCATCCCTGAGCTAGTTTTGCTGATACCGGCAACGACGTTGGAATGCCAAATCAAAACGTCGGAAATCGAAAAATCGTTGTTTTAACTTTGGGCCGACGTCGGATGGGTGTCGGATCCGACAATTCCAACCAAACCCCAATTTTTTGAAGCATAATTTTATACATTATTACCATGCCAATCCTTTCCCCAAAACACTTCTCGTTTTGAAAATATCGGTCTTTTTCTGAAACAGTAGCATTTTTTACTCAATTTTTGATGTCAAAAAGGACGTCAAAATGATTTTTGTCGGAGTCAGCACCCAGCTCAAAAGTTGCGTCGTCAAATTTTCTTTGACATATGTCAGAACTGGAAACCTTAAACGATAGCCTCAAGCGTGCCTCAAATTCGCCCGCATCTGCGGGCACAAAAGCGGCTTTACCCTACACACATGTTAGTGTCTCGTCAATTCCTTAGGGAGGACTTATCATCTTATCATTACTCAACTCTGTACTCGCGGCTTTCGCTGGCTCGCTTGCTGGCCAGAGGCCAGCGCCGGAGCGTCGAAAGGACCCAGAGTTGAGTTTTTAATATTAGTCTCCTCGGACAATTGCTCAGGTCGCTATTTTTGTCGAACGTTTTGTGCATTGTGTTTTTGGAGGCCAGTAGATTAAAAACAGGGCAGTATCAGAGAGTTTGGGCATGTTTTCCTTCTAAAACGTTTTGTTTTTAGTGAGAATTGAGAGAAATGGGGTGTAGAAAGTCCTGTGGTGGTGTAATATGAACTGTTGAAGGCCATGTCCATTTCATATCTTTTCATGTGCAAAAAGCAGATTTTTATATAATCCGTTTTTGAAGCCCCATTAGTAGTGACATGATTGCAGAAATCCAACTAAATATCAGTTCTTGCAAAAGAACTTTTTATTCCTAATCCCAAAAATCCATGCAAGTACCCCCCGAGCCCTTAGTATGGGAAATACGAAGCGCCAATTACCCCTTCAACAACTGGAGGAATCTTGCAAAAAAGGGTGTTTTTGAAAATATTGCATGTTTGAGGGACTGTAAATTCTGAAGTACTGAAGTACTAGGACACCATTTGCAATATCCAGTTAGAACTTATTGTTTTGTTTCTGAAAATTGAGAAATATTTTCTTCAGAAGTCGGCGTCGTGACGTTACATGACGTCAAAAGTGCTAAAAATGTCGGAAAAAACGTGGGATATGTATAGGTCCTTGTCGGAGCCAAAAAGCAACTCTAGAAATGATCAATCTTGACAAAACTTACCATACAGGTAGTAAACAAACCAAAGTTGCTTCAGAGCGAGTTTAAACAATCGCTTGGTTAGATTTTGAGATATTATTGAATAAAGTCGGAACTTATGTATTTGCACCCCATGGTGAGACACATAATTTAACGTAAAAATGGGCAGTTTTGAAAGCGTCACATATGGTACTCTGAGACACTGAAACATCCTTCCTATACATTTTCTGAAAGAACAACTTGTGGGCTTTCATACTGTCGAAAAATATTTGCCGACGTCGGTACCAAAATGACGTCACGTGACGTCAGAAGTGCCCAAAATGTTCAAAAAATTGAAAATATTAACCGTTTTTGAGGTACTGGAAAGGCACATTGGAAAGTTTCAACCTTCATAAGCTTTCTGGTGTACATAGTACACATAATTCTGCGTTTATAAAAAAATTTTAAAGAAATTCTCCCGGAGTATTTTTGAGAAAAGTGACGTCAAAGTTGGAACATAGTCAAAAATGACCGATTTTGGCCTATTTTTGTGCCCAATTTTCAAAAATTAAATTTTCTGCCTAAATCAAATGTAACGTAGGTACGACTGTGGCACCAAAGTAGAACATCCTTTGCTTCATCTAAAAAAAGTACTTTGGATCCAATGACGTCATCCGTCGTGACGCATGACGTCATCAAAGAGGGGTCACTTTTCGTCAAAGACCCTACTTTTGAGCCCCCTGGAGCCAAAATTTTACCAAATCGGTGCGTTTTAACGATGGATATAGTTAGGAACTATTGTCAAGAGTTGATTTAGTGAGTTTCAGGGATTTTAAAGCATGTCTTGGGCTTTTTTACACGAAAAAACTGAAAAAGTGCCTTTTTAGGCCAAAAATTGACCTTTTTCGAGCCCCCAGGAAACCGTGACGTCACAACGTAATATCAATTTTCTGATATTCAGCAGTCACAACTTAAGTAGTTCTGTTATCTGGCCAAGTTTCAAGTCTTTATCTGAAGAATTCGCAAAAATGTGCTCGAAAAACCATTTTGCCATTTTGCCATTTTTCCATCTTTGACCGTGAATAACTCAAAAACCACAAATGGGCTAAATACAAACTATATACCATTCGATAGTACCTGCAGAGTTCTCAAAAGGAGCGAAGAATCATATTCGTCACATGTCGGCAATGACGTCAAAAACGACGTCAAATGTGCCAAAAATGACCCAAAAGTACCCTATCTGACGACATGTCCGACGTCGTGACGTCAAAACAACCGGCGGGAGAAGCGTCAAACCGATTTTGAAATGAAGCCTGATAAATTCCCCACCCATCCCCGAGCTAGTTTTGCCGATACCGGCACCGACGTCGGAATGCCAAATCAAAATGTCGGAAATCGAAAAAACGTCGTTTTGACTTTGGGCTGACGTCGGATGGGTGTCGGATCCAACAATTCCGACTAGACACCATTTTTTCAAATCAGAATTTTATACCCTATCATCAGCTTCACCCATGGTCTACAAACATCTACCGTTTTGAAAATATCGGCAGTTTTCTGAAACACTAGCATTTTTTAGTCAATTTTTGACGTCAAAAAAGGATGTCAAGATGAATTTTGCCGGAGTCGGCACCCGTCTCAAAAGTTGCGCCGTTAAATTTTCTTTGACATAATTATGTCAGAACTGGAAACTTTGAACAATACGCTCAAGCGTGCCTCAAATTCCCCCGTATTTAAGGACATAAAGGGTG
>JAOBRC010319239.1:0-13214 GCA_027575255.1 Scolionema suvaense
TACTGAACTTGTGCACTTAGAAGGTCTGGTAACGAGCTCGTTCAACATGCTTCGCAGCGGAACAAAGGAACGCATTATTGCTGCGCGGGAGTTTCCAAACCAGGGATTCTATTAACTATGTAATTGCCATGCAATTTTAACTTATGTGAACTGACCTAGGATTAGGAACAGCAATCATTTTTCTTTGCACGTTTGCATACAAACATAGTCACATAAAACGACTAGTCTGGAAACGCGCGCTGCTAAGCTTCTGTCCAATTGTTTCGCTTTGCAGCATGTTGAAATGCACCTTCCTTGGTGCGCTAAACGGGATGGCATAGCTCATTCATTATGCAAGCAGTTTCGTTTGCTGCAGAACTGCTACAGAGTTCAGTGATTTAACATTGTTTTGCCCTAAATTTCGTGTAAAATATGGATCCAATTTTACAGATAAAGCTGCCTCTCAGGTAATAAGGAATACATATTGAGATAAATGCGAAGAAGCAAGCATACGTGATAAAGTAGATGCAGGAAACTTGCAGTAAACTGGAATGCTTATGCTGACTTCCACTCAGTCACAATATATTCATTTATTTGAAATATATATTTGTTTTTCAAAAAATCGGAAAAGTGTTTCAATTTTCTTGGCCCCGGCCAAGGAATATTTCAAGAGTCAGAAGCTTCAACATGATGCAAGCGTTTCCCTTGCCTTTTAGCTACGGGATTTCACCTATCTTTGTGTTGAAGTTCAGCCTGAGTTTTTTCTTAGATTATTCTTAAATTCTGAGCAACATTGAGGCCTGTGCTCTTATAAAAAAGGCGAGTAGCTTGTATGTTCCCAACTTTCAAGAACTGGTTTGATTTGAATTTTTATCATTATTTTCAAGAAACGTTTAAAAAAATACTTCTTGGCCTTACGGTTGCGACGTTGTACGTTTTGCTGGCGAGTATATTTTAGCTTGAGCGTTGTTTCAAATTGTAGAACTCATTTCGTCGAAAACGGATCCCCAAAGCTGTTCACATTCACGCTTATAAATGAATGAAAGGCTTACACCCCTCTTTTTTTTTTTAAAAAAAAAAAAGAATAAATGAGATCCGGCAAATTTCAGCAGTACCTTGTTGTGGTATTTTCCAATTTAAAGTTTTAGTTTTTCTTAATTTGCACCAATGTTACATAAAACTAATGGCTTAAAGCTTGTTCATGCGTAAGCTTTCTTCATGAACAAAAGCAAACTAGGAAAACAAATTTATTTATTGGCTTCTTCCTCGTAAAACCTTGCTTTGTTACAAAACTGGACCGTCTTTCCATGAAAGTGAGTTTGATGGAGACTGGTGGTCTTATAAAACTGTCTTCGTAAAACAGAAAGAGTATACCCGTTTTTTTTATGAGAAGCCAAGCACCCGGGGTAGTACTACAAGTTTCTTAAAATTTCGGAGATGTTACTGGAAAAAGTTCCTTATTCGGTTTATTAAATGAAAAGCTTTTGGAAACATAACGGCAATTAAAACAATGTATCAAAGTCATGATATGCATCTTCATAACCAATATATGAAAACCATTGCAAGAAAAATGCTGCGATAGTGATTCCTAATATGTGACTAACATGTTCAGATTTCAAGAAAAGTCAGTATGTTTGACTTCGCAGAGGAAAAAACAATAACATTTTGCATACATTGCGCGCAATATTTGAATAGTTTCATAACTTTTTTTCTCTCCTTTTTGTTTAGTAGTGAAAGTTTCTTAAATTTGCTTTTTACTAGCCAGGTTCCTTTAAAGGGCTTTTTATAAGGTATAAACAAACAACGTATTCATTCGTACGCCTGCTGTCATAGTTTGCAAACGTGAAAATGTTTTTGATGGCAAACAATCTGCAGGCAAACAAAAATGTGATCAAGATCAACACTCCTATCTACTTGACTATTTCGGATTCCCGATGACCTCTGCAAGCTCCCTATAATGCGCAACTTTCATGGCACTCTCTTTTTCTTCAACCAGAATTTTTCACTATTTGGAGGACAGTATTTGGAGGACAGTATTGCAGTCTTGAATTTTTTATTATGATAGCAAAATCGGACTACTGACAGGCTGGCAAAAAGTTTCCCAAAGTAAAATAGAATTTCTTATTTTGCAAATAACAAAAAAGCAAGACTGCTTAATTTGATTCTTTTTTTAAAAAAAGTTTGTTTTCGCACCTGCAACGGCAACAAAAGACCGCAAGAGAAACAACCAAAAAAAGAGTGATTATTGAAACGATCTAGAATCCCAATTTGATATTTCAACGTTAGTTAGTCCTCAAATAAGGCGCTGCTCTAATAAGACAAACATTCTATGTAGTTTTATGGAGTCCTAGATTCATGTCAAAATACACTGTTTTAAATAAAAACCGACCTTAAGAAATGGACAGGTACAGCCTCCCGAAATTTACGAAATCTAACTACTATAAAGAACAGCAAGAACAAAGTTAAGAAACTTGTGAATTTTGTAAATAAGCAATGTTATTGTTTGTTCTCATATATAGTCTATCCTTATCTTACTTTGTTCCTATCGAGGAAGTTGAAATAGGAATTATATTTACTTCCACGTTACTATATGCAATTGAATCCTACTATAACTCGTGTAAAGACCCAATATTTTTGCAATACGTTCAAGAACTGTACAATTCCGCGAATAGGTAAACTGGAAACTGATTTACTTATAAAAAAGAGCATGGCATGAGCAAGAATGTTGAAATATTTCGTGTAAGTATATCGGATTACAACATTTACTGAGAGCGAGTTAAACGGTATGCATGCGACTAGTTCATGACACGGAAGCAGCTAACCGCTCAGAGTTCACGAAATACGTATCCCCTGTTTGTAAAATTTTCGCAGAAGAAAGGACAGTACTGCAGATCAAGTCCCGCAAATTTGTGACGACCTACCTTCAGAAAAAACGCTAAATATTAAGCTTTATTCTCGCAGGATGGCTTTTTTCTGCAAGAAATATAGTGAAACTTCTGCTCGTGCATAATAAAGTAACCTCAGCCATCCCGTTTCGCAGGGCACCAGCAAGCCGTTTTCGAGGACAATAACATAAATCGCGCTAACTGCGAGTTGCCAGACTAGCTTCGCTTCTAATGACTATGGTACAAAGCATTCCAGTCGATCCAAAAAATACTATGTCCTTTAATTTAATGCAAGTTTATAAATCCTCTGCAAAAAAAAATCTTCAATCGCTAAACGTTTCCTTATGAGAATCATTTAAACTTTATTTTTCACTTTCTTCGTAACATCAACAAAATAATTTGCACAAGTGCTCAATGCTCATTTAATGTTCGATGGATGAACCCCCTGTCAAATGTAAAGAATTGGTCCGAGAATTAAGATGATTGACAGTATCAAATGCAAAAACTGACCGTATAAGTTGATTGACTTGTCGCATTCTTCTTATACGGTCACTTTTTGCATCCCGAGGTCATTGCCATGCTGGTAAGCTCATGCTTGCCGCATGGCTTATAGTCTATCCAGTGCGTAGGAAAGAGTTTGTTGAATTTTTTGGTAGGGAAGAGCAAGAGAAAATGTAGAGTTCTATCAAGTCATCAATGATTGGTGGAATTCAAGTGGCTTCATTGAAAGCGACTAATCTAATTAGTTGTCGCATGGCTAAGAATGTTCGTCTTGAACGCCGTGTGGCTGCAACTCACAAAAATAACCATGTGCTCTTGAGTGCTGTGATGCAACTACAATGTATTGATGCATTGATGTGACTAGGGGTTTTTTTTGCCTGAATTGGAAAAGCCAGCATGGCATTTAGTGACAACTATTCCTAGTATAACTAGAGTTATGCTAGGTATCGTAGCAACGGCTGGACAGTTTGTATATTGCATTCTGCACAACATGAAAGCAGGTGGCAAAACCGTCCGCTCAATAGGGTATTGAATTTGCAGAGACGAAGCAACTTGCATTAACAACGAAGTGAGCAGATAGTGAGAGAAGATAACTTTCTCGAGCAGTATGTGAGCAGGCTAGACATTACACCTTCAGGGCCTTGTTTCAAACTGTTGCTTTCTAATGGCCGACACCGCTGATGATTTTCTAAAATGTCAGGTAATCTGATCTGTCAGGATCATGTCCGATGAGAATATTTGGCATTGTCGGGAAAACAATGACGTCATCGGAAACATTTTTAAGTCAACATGTTCAAAATTGTAATGGAGAAGATGTGTGCAAGTTTTATTGTTTTCAGACCAGTATGTACTAAATTACTGGGTTTGGAAAGATCCTATCCAGACTGCGATTTTTGGAAATTCTGAGCACTGGAGGGCCTAAAATCTTGGACAAAATATATTTGGACTTTGCATCAATAAATGGCATAATGCCACCCCACAAGCGCAAGATTATTGAACGATGGCAAGAGCGGCGCAAATTAGGGTGATTGGGTGAGATTGCACACACCATTTTTTTTATTTTTTTGCAGATGGATCAATCAAAAAATTCCTGCTGGTTCTTCCATAGTCGCGAACAGGAAAATTTCAGCATCACCTAGTTCGTACCATCAATGACTTCAGTGGCTTTGACTAGTGTTTGGTTCTTGAGGCAAAAAATGGAAAATGCCCATTATTTGAGTTTTAGTCAAAAATTAGCCTTGGCCTAATAAATTTTGTCCTAGATTGAAGTAGGCCAGCGGCCCGAAAAAACTGAATTCTCACTCACTTGTTTTGAAACTTAGTAGCATGATAGCTTAGACTAAAACCTTTTGATTGACACGAAAAAAATTTCCATAGCGTTCAAAATCTTGCTGACTTGATCATCTTAACCAAATATGGTCATTTCGATCAAAATTTCGTTAAATTCGAAATTTTCACTCCAGTTTTCCTAATTTTTCTCTGGAACCAATTCATACTCTTAGGGAGACATCAACTTACCAGTTCGAAGTCAAAAATCATGTAAAAACTTGAATTTTGAAATTATTTTTGTTCAAATTGGGCCTATGGCCGTGATATAAGATAATATCACGGCCAAAACAGGCAACATACCAGAATCTTGGACAAAATATTCCGGGGAAGGGGGAAGAGGAGGGGGTAGGGAAGGTACATGAAAGAAAAGTTATGTAAACTATCTGGTAAACACGACTCTACATATGTATCAAGTTTCCCCGATGATTTATATGAAATTAGCCTCCAGCAAGTAATGTATTCGGGACACTATGGAAATTGGCATGAAAATATGGTATTGCGGCCAATATATTTTGTCCAAGATAGAAGAAAAAGTTTCTTCGCCGTTTGAAGGAGCATAAAATTTAAGATAAAGTCGCCAAAATTTAAGGTTTTAGCATTGGGCCTTCAAGAGATTTCAAAGAAAGTTTACTGCTGCGGGCTTACAGATTTTGGAACAGCTTACCATGATATTTAGGTGGTAAATCCTAGAAAACTCCAAAATTTTGTACTGAAAGGTATTTTAATCCCAATTACGAAAATCGACATTTTCCACGATTGCAACGTGTAACGTCATTTTTATGTTGTCAGCAAAAATTGAGTGGTATCATCAATGAAAAAATTGGATGCAGATTCCTAAGAATTTCATTTCTTTATCTCGAACTTTCTCTATGTCGAGTATCTTTTTCGGTCCCTTGAAACCGTCAACGGTTTTCTACAGCAGCCGATTCTAAGAGATGCAGAAACCATGTACATTAGACTGCGTAACGTTGCTAAACAATTTTCAATACAGAGAGGGTGAATGTGTTTTCCTTTTATGCAATAAATTTCTACATTTACCATAGAAGTTTTCAATTTATTGTTTCTCACACGTTTTGTCCTTACTTTCTTACAGCTACTATTATCGAAAAGGCAGTCATACCTGTGGTAGGTCCACAAGAAGCTCGTGATTACGGCAAAACAGTGAAAGCAGAAGCAATCGTAAAAGCCAAGGCTGCAGCTCTGAAAGCTGGACAGAAAAAAGCAATGGAACTGAAAGGTGAGATCAAGGAAGAACTGAAGCCCATTATTAAAGAAGTTGAAGAGAAGTACAAAGGGAACATAAAAGACATATCACAATTTGGCTCGAAGTTAATTTTAGAATCGGCCTTCCCATTGGCTACATCATCGTCTGGTTAGATGAGAAAGATCTACAGCATGCAAAAGAGAGAGTTTCCCAATAACCATGATTGTTCTATCTTTTTAAACTCAATTTGATTGTACTGCTGATTGTTGGCGCAAAAAATGTATTTTATGATCATAAAAAAAAAACCAATACAAACAATAAACTAGATGCATATAGAAGCTTGTATTCTTGTCAAAATCCTTGTAATAACGGATTATTCAGTCTCGTGTTTTCGGTAAATGCGCATCCGCTAACTCAGTGGCACAATTTTGGGAGGTAAACAAACATATCCTGTTGAAGGAAGATACACAGATACACAGTGCCAGAGCGGCATCTGAAAACCTCATTCGTACCCAATTCGAACGGAATCAATCTTACAAACATTGAATCAGACATATGTTATGGACATATCGGAAACAGCTGGAATGAAAGAGATGACGACAATCGATATCGCACGAATTTTTTTGATTGGAATTGAACTTAGTTACGCTCTGTGCTTGTTTCACACGAGGTATTGTTTCTTGCCGGCTGTAAGTCTGTCATTCATGTAGATAGGTGTTGTTGGACCAGAATAAGATCGTGCGGTCGTGTGAAAAGCCACATAAGGGTAGTGGGTAATAGCGCCAGCAAATGTGGTTAGAAGTTGACTTACGTCGATAAGACTGGAAAGAAGCAATATCCCGAGAACTCTTCAGCGTACTTGTTAGACTAGACACTAGTCGCCTGGAACCGAACGCCGCACTCCTCGATCTCCTGTGACAGCAATAAATATCTACGCGCAATGAAAATCCCCCGAATGCGTGAAATTCCCCCGTTTCTTCCTTTCTACGTCTCCGATATTGAGTTTGTCTGCTTTCGGCGCTTTTAGCTACATATGGCTCGATCAGCTGCATCCTTTCCACCTTTGAAGCAAAAGTAGTACCGAGAAAGACACTGTCGAGACTACTTAAAGAGATGTTCGGACTACCTTGGCACCGCCATAATCTTTTTGTTTTTCACCATGGCCATAGATACCTATACTTTGAACTGCGGTGTCGTCAATCATCTGAGCATACGTTCAATGACCGCCCTGCGCAACCAGGCCGCCATGCTTGAAAAGTACGACGAGGCCAGATAGTGGTTCCAACTAGGTCGGTAGTCAAATACTGCTCCCTGATTGGTGTTGATAAAAGTTTGGTAAATTCCGGCATCAGAGAACTTTTCTACCTCTTTTCGGTGTATAGAATGATGTATAGAAACGACCAGTTCTAGTTTACATACTTGTCTGATTCGTATAGCACTTGTATTCAAAGCGGTCAGACAGTCTGTACCAGCACTGAATAAGCACTATCTGCGTCAATAAAAGAAGAGAGAACAAAAAAAGAAAAAAAGTCCGACGTTAAACTTAAAGTTCGTGGGCCTTAGAAAAAGGAATTTATGTTATTTTCTTCATATTTGAAGGGTGTTATCACCTGTTGTCGCGGTGTTGTAGGGGTGTTGTGCATGTTATCAGGGTGTTGTGCATTTTAGTCGTATAACGCAGAGCTTGCCAATTTCTTTCCTTACTCTTCTATTTCATCCAAATCGCAAACAAGCTTGGCCGACTTACGACGAGAAAAGTTAAGTGTTATTGACCTTATCATTGTCCAGAAATGCATCACGTTTAACCTGTCTGTTCATCTTCTTATCTGTGCAAACCTGATATTCTTACTATGAGATACTTCTACAATCTCGGACAAAATATTTGGCCAACCCTTCCCCCTTAAAACAATGTTGTTAAAAATGATAATTATAATTGATTTCGACATGAACTTTGCATTTCCATTGAATTCTTCCCACGAACATTGTATTTTGGAGGGAAGGGATTCCATGACCGAAGCAGAAAATGACTTTGCCACTACAGCAGCAGATGTCGAGGAACGAAGTTGAAGAGCAGCAGCATTGGATCTCGAAGAATCATGGGAAGGCAGGGCCAGGAGATAAGGGAATGACTTTAGACATGTTTTGCATGTTTTCAACAAATAGTTTTAAAGCATGCTTGAATATGCAAAGTGTAGATGGCCGCACGTTTGAAGCAGGTAAAGATTAGACTTATCTGTATATAACCTGAGGGCCAAGCTGTGAGGTTATCACCCTGCTCTGCTTCAACTCAGCTTACTCGGAGCGGCGTTGACGGTATAAAGCAGCGTAGAGAGTGTAGGGTTGGCACCCAGGTTAATTGGTAAAGGAATTTACCCTCGATTTTCGGCTTCAGTTGAGCGAGACTCAGAAAAGCACTTATTTTATTATATATATGCGACATGAACGAATGAACGATTCCTAACATTGAATCCTGGTTTTCGAGTTCTTTTACTGAGAAAATTTCGGCTTGGTACAAAAATGTTAAGTTTAGTTTGACTTTATAAATTACATTACTGTATGTGTTACAGTTCATGAGAAGTAAAACAGTGAAGTTTTCGAAAGTTTGGCTTTTTTTTGGGGGTAGGGGGTAGGCAGAAAATCTGAAATATGTTGCGGTCTAACAACTTAACGTAGCTCCAAAAGCATTTCTTCTCAGAATACAAAAAGACTCAAAGATTAGCACATAGTCAGAGCCGGAAGGCGATACGTCAAAGCTCACAGTACAAAGGAAAAAAGAGCTTTATTTACCTCCCAAAATTTTAAGTTAGTAGCTGGATCTCTAAAATCATGGTATTTTACCGAACCAAGCTGAGACTGGAGAAAGGTGTATTAAAGCAACATTGTAGACAGCATTTCTCGCAACTCTAATGATAGCACCAGTGTCTTTTATGCAAATTGCTTGGAGCCGAACTTCTATTTAGTGAATTCTAGGGCAAGAAGGTGCTGCGGTGATAATACCGATGCCGAGAAGCCCTTTTCATTGCAAAATATGTCTGTTGAAATCAGTTGAAGTCATTCAAGAATTTCCAAATTTTATGTAGTAATTTCACTCACCATGAGGGGAGGGGAGTGCAGGGGAGGACTCAATTGAGTCCGTTGAAGGCAGACCTGGCGTTTTTAATGTTTCTGATCAGTTTGAAAGATCATAAGTCCTGAAACATAACAGCTAGAGCAACAAACTTAGAGTCAATTGACACAAAATTGTCTGTTCTATAAAAAAGTCCTGAATTTTGACCTCTCAATTTCAACAGGCGACGCTCTATGGCGCACCAAAGGTGACCCATATCCAGAAAGCACGTGTGCGTGTTTCAAGCTTAAAGGGGTAACTCTATGCACCCCGGGGTTCATTTGGAGGTGGTAGTTCTTTGGTGGCATTATGGCCCCCTCCTCCATGACTTCCCAAACCACTTAATCCGTCATAATGTAAATTTGCAGGTAGCGTGCCCTGATACGAATGATCTAGCATGATTTTTGATCTAATAAATGCCACACAATTTTACTGACTGTATCAAAAGGATATCATGTCGAAAAGGGACAGGTTTTCGTAAAAGTTGGACACACATTTAATTGCTTAATTGGGGAGTATTGTATCATTTGCTCTATCCAACAATGTTGAAGCGCAGTTGTCCAACAGCCTTGGTCCCTCTAAATCATGGTATGGTGTTACCAAGATCTGTTTCAGCTTTCTTTTGTACCGTTTTCTCTAAAAAAGATCCTTTACCACGAAAAATTGTGTCCACCACCCTACAATCTCGGACAAAATACATTGGCACTTGGATCGAAATCAAGCAAAGTCTAATTATTTTCCCCCTACCCTGGAAACAATGAAGTAAAGATATCTTTCTGGCTTGCCGACTATGTGGAGCCATGAAAGCATCATTGTTCAGAGGGAGAGGGGAGTCAGAAAGGCAAGGTCAGTTTAATGTCAATGCACAAGTATTCTGGTAATGTGGCCCAATGTTTTGTCCGAGATTGTAGGAGAATAACGTCGTCACGCTTCACAGGTGCATCCCCGCAAATTTTTATTTGGAGAAATACTTTCGTAGATAAATTCTATACTTGACAATTGCTATACTTCTTAAAATATATACTGAAAAGTTTAAAAGGGTGGGCCATTAAGCCCCTGTTCCCCCAGGGTGCGGGTGTCATTATGATTTATAGTTAGTAGGCTTTATATGTACGTAAATTAATGGATACAAATTTCTATATATACGGCTTATGGTAATCCACGGAACGGTACGGAATGAGATTTCACGGAATCGAAAGAATGTCAGGCGAAATATTGCAGACCATATTGTATGAACAGGGTTTCGATAGTTGACTTGAAGAAAATATGAAATTGTGGACAGAAAATCGAACTCTAATGCAAAGACCATATACGAAACATGAAGTAAAGGTCTTGAACGAAGGCTACTGAACCCGGTGCTCTTTGTTCTCTATATTAGCCGAAAAAGCTTTGGTGAAAAGCAGGCAATGCTACTCCACGTACTCACCCAAACACTTCTAAAACATGATTTCGCAATAATTACAAGTAGAAAGTCTTTCAACCATAGCCACTCCAACTGCCCTAATTCTGCAGTTCTCTATTATTAGAAAACTTTTGCTTCGCATCTGGTGCAAAATATTTTCCAATGGTCCAATTTCACTCCACAATGCTCATATCAGACCTAGACCACATTTAGGGGATCTGTTTACTCATATACATTATGTCCAAATTTAACCCTATTCAGGCCGGGCTTTTTGCCTGGTGTACGACTAGGGTAAGAGTCCGCCACCCTCCAAAAAGTACCTGCTAGGCTATGAAACTGATGCAACATCTAAAACAATCTATTAGAAGTAAAATAAACCTAAAATGACTCTTTTCAAGTTACTACACGTGTCTCAATCAAGCATTTTGTAAGGTACACTTTTCAGGATTGGTCAAATTTTGCATCACTTTCCCGAAAAATCGTGCGAAAGCCATCTTGCCTCCTGTAATTACCCTGAACATAATACAATGCTAATAAGTTTGCGTTAGGCCATACCACCGCGTAAAACAATGATCAAAGCTGTCCCGAAGTTCAGCGAGGCTTCGGGTTTCATTGCGGTCATTACCAGCGTTATGCTGACCGTTTGATGGAGTTGAACATTGTCAAACGTATTTTCGCAGCCAAGGATAGAACCTCTTTTAATCTTTGACAAAATGTGGTGCCGCCGAAGGGAAGATGCTGTTTTTTTTCGTACAAACTGTCTGATATATTAGTTGAACTATTGGTGTTAGCCCTGATGCTGACTTGGATTTTCCAGCGCACTGACTGACTGACACTGAGGCGAGGAGCCTTATGTTACAGCAGAGGGTTTATGCTGGGTGATTTAACTGCTGGATCTCTTCTGCTAAGAGATTCATGAAGGAGAGGCTCAGTACGTTATCATTGTGGTCAGGAAAAATTATCTTACTTAGCTATAGTTTTTAATGTGCGACAGATTGGTTTGCATGGAATGATATATATCACCGACATATGGTCAATGAACTTTCCTATATGCTTAGCTACATCTGTACCAACTACATAGTCAATCTGTCGTCCTGGTGCTGTGATACCTATATTGTGTCATGTGGTGGTTGACCTTATTTTGATATGTGCATTTTACTCAACAAAGTAAAACCAAATGACTTTGTTGTCTTGACACCTGTATGGCGCCAGTTAATATGTAAGTGCTGTAATTTTCTGTCCTGTATTGTGTTCACCTTTGTATTTTGTTCATCTTTGACATTTGAGTATAACTGTATATAAAATATTTAAAATAACATATCGACTGATCGGCGCGCTGGCTCCAGTAAAACTCCTCGAAAAGCGCGTGGTTTGTCCAATAATTATTTGTTCTGTCCAGTACTGGGCAATTCCCAGTGACACACAATCAACTATCATGTGGGCTGTAGTGTGAATATTCATGTCTGGGACAATCCCCACATTAACGTCAATACATTGACCTCTCTACACTTGCACTGCATTCTAAAATATATCTTTTGCTAGATGTTCAGGACATGTTGTTAGTGAGCTTTTTTTTAATTTGAGAAGTGAGCATGTAGTATTATGATGAATTTGTGTGACTGTTTGTAAAGAAGGAGCAGCTTTAGCGACTCAATGAAATTATCTGTCATTTCCCTGGGAGAAACGGTGGGACAAACACTCACATTTCAGACCTCCATTCAGCCGGCTCCTTCCTGGCATCGACTATCATTAACGGCCTGTTCTTTACGGATTAAAGCAAAAGAATCTTGAGAAAACATGTTAACCCTGCCCCTATTATACCAATCAAGGGCATGCCCTGCCCCTCTGGAATATGCATGGCATGTTTTCATGTACACAATATATATGTATATTGGAGTCATATAAAACATAAACCATTGGGTTGTCTGGAGCAACTAGTTTTAAACATGATAATGATAAGTGACATGAACGTAAACCCTATTTTGCAAAATTGGAGTATTATACTCTGCTTGAGTGCATCAAACATATTTTATCAGGAGGGTGTGTAACCAAACGGTGAAGAAATAGATATTAAAGATATTTTTAAGAAAATCTTAGGTATACATCAATGAAAAATTAAGAAAATGTGAACCTGGTCTGGAGTATTTTTTATCAAAGAATGCTTGCGGACTTAATTCTCACTGCTTCTTTTTGCATTTAGAAGAATGTGCACACATATTGATCTTGTGCATTCACACCAGGTTATGTATAATAAGTGTATGTCAATACTCATTTGTAAAAATGGTGCTTAACGTAAATCATGTTACATGGAAGATGTTCCATTGATCATCGAAATACCATTGACAAGGGTGCTGATGGTTGTATTGCAACAGCAATAGTGGTAGCAACATACAAGAGTAACAATAAGATCTAACATCTATGAAAAACATGGTTTTATTGCATATTTGCGTTATAGATTATAGATAGAATTTTTTCTGTCACCCCAGAAGTACTACTGCACGATAAGCAGCCAATATAAAGACATTGTAGTACTCCATTCTTCTTATATTGAAGAATCTGTATAAAATATTTCTGCGTCCCATTTCTGCAAAATGTTTGTGCACAAATGCACACACAGGCAATCGATAAGCCTACATTTGGAAAATGGGTTTTATACTCTCAAATTTCTTGTTCATTGACTTCACTGCAAAAAGTCAATTGCCCAAAACAGGAAAAAAAATTCCCCAAAACCAGATTTTTTTTCTCAAAACGGGAAGTCCCCATAGCGAGTTAATTTTTCCCAAAATCGGGAAAAATTTTCCCTGGGAA
>JAOBRC010319350.1:0-13213 GCA_027575255.1 Scolionema suvaense
ACACGCATGAATAGCTGCATGGTGTGGATTGCATTGATCGATAATCATCAGAAAGCATTTACCGATTAGCGATTATTTCTCCTGGAGATCAAAACACATCATGTTGTTGCAGTGCGAGTGAAGCAAGACTCTTCCAGCTTTGCACGTGCGACAAAGACATAGAGGCGTGCGATTGTTGCACGCCATGATCTCTCTAGGCGTGCGCGTGCGATCGCACGCCTCTCACGGAGAAGACTGCGATTGGAATTGTGGTCAGAAACATTAAGAAGAAGCTATTAATGTCGTCTGTAGTGTAGGGTGGTACACTGAGATTGACATGATAACTTTTTGCATTTCTGCTGAAGGAATGCATGTCATAGAGTACTTATTTCAATACCCATCATGGAACTGTTGAATTTTTTAAAGTTGGGTCACTTAGTTTTTGCTCAGAGTTTCCATTACTTTGTTGCTGATGACAACCATTTTCCTTGATATGGATCAAATGGCGAAAAGTCCTTCAATTTTAAGTGCTTCAGATTAATTTCTGTACAAATATTTATCCGTCTTACAATTTTCTAAAAGATGAGATATTGATTGATTTAAAAGAGCTTTAACGGTCCACGGGGACAGTGGGGTGGTGGGGTGGTACCACTCCCCCTCGTGAAAAGGTTACTGTAATTCCTGATCCACTCATCCGTTGGTTCTGAAACTTCGCAAGTGTTACCAAAATTTCCTCAGGCATCGTTTAAGCTAGTTTTTGTTGCCAAGGGGGGTAAATGAGCGTGGCAACCACCTGTTCCTGAGGGCTCAGTGGGTGATTGAGAATTTACTGACCAGACTAAAAGTACCAAAATATTTGAGAAATTCACTTTCTGTTTTCTGCAGTCGTTTTCTATCGCCTATCGACAAGCTACTTCCAAATTTGGTTGTATTTGTGTAAGGTTAAGCTATTTTTTAAAAATATTTTTAAATATTGTTAAATACGGTCATTTCTATTGAAGTCATGACTTAAAAGGCATATAATTTACAAACCAGACGGTCAATGAATGTGAAACGTGTCATGTGACCTTCTATTATGAATATGAATAGGTGTACCAAGTTACATTCCTTTAGGTATAGTGGAAGTATGTTTTCCGGAGGGGGGGGGGGGGGTACCTCAAGACCCAGAGGTTGATTCAAACCCAAGATTGTTCTTGAGTTGCACTTAATTTATGAGCAGTTGAATCAAACAACTTAATTTAGCACAACTTAATCATTGTGGTTTATCCTACTAGCTATTATGGTACAGTTCTTTCGAAAAGCTTTGCTAGTTTTCCGTAAAATTTTAAGCTCGAGGTACGCAGGGATTTGGTGGACAATTGACATGTCCCTGAATTGTATCATTCACAGGCGATTTGTCGTAATAAGAAACCCGTGTATAAGAAAGTGACTAGTAAGTAAAGCCTCTCAAAATTTAAGAAACTTTAACTAATGAACAAAAAGGAGAGAAAAAAAGTTAAGAAACTCCGCGAGTATTGCGCGCAAAACTAGTATGTTTGTTTCTCAGCAAAGTCAAACAAACTGCCTTTTCTTGAAATCTGAACACGTTAGTCACATAGGAATCACTTCTGCTGCATTTTTCTTGCAGCGGTTTTCATATTTTGGTTTTGAAGATGCATATCACAACTTTGATGTGTTGTTTTAATTGACATTATGTTCTCCACAAACTTTTCATTTAAGAAACCGAATAAGAAACTTTTCCTTGTAAAATCTCTAAAATTTTAAGAAACTTTTACTACTACCTCGGGTGCTTGGTTTCTTGTAAAAAAAAACGTGTAACACAATAGTTGTTGGACGCAGGGTCATATTCATTCATAGAGGACTTGTTATCAATTTTTGAAGAGTTCAAACTGAACAGAGTTTTTCAAAAATGATAGCGAATTGTCCCTTGGCTTTCCAATCAAATGAAAGGATGCAATTTGAATGGAGCTATTACTGACCTACACTGCATTGCTCGGATTTAATGGCAAGTAACTGGAGTATTTGGAGAAAGCAAGGCATGCACTGACAATTTATCCATGAATTAAATTACAACATTGCATGGAGCACAAACAAGTTGTGTACCAACTGGTATCAGTATTGAGCTGTAGATTTGCAGTTGTTTTTTTACGAGATACTAAATTACTATTGTTTTTATTTAGTAAATCTGAAGGTGCTGATGTCAAATCGTGGGGTGACTCAGAAAGTGAATCTGAAGCAGATGGTGTAAGTTGAGATTTTTTATATATTGGTATGTATGATTGTGCTATAAGAAGAACATTTGCATATATGTATCTAAAATGGCCATTCTTATGATTTTTTCAAAATATTTCCAGATCCATTCATTACTGTTTTATTTTTTGATGTTAAACTTCAGAGCAATAGTAGCTATGATATAGACCATGTGTAATAATTGGAAAAACTCTGGTTCGGCTTACAGGTGGCAATTAACACTGGAAAAGGCCGTTACAGTTTTTTGGAATTATCTCAAGACCACTTCATCAGTTTATGTTTGGTGCAAGTCTTAGGGGCAGTGTACTACATGCAACGGTTCATTGGCGGTTTTGTAACCAGGTTTTAAAAGATGCATAGTGGTAGGTGGGAAAAGTTGGATAAAAAGCTCGGAACATAGGTGACTGAATACTGCAAAGGAGCCTTAATTGCAGCTGGGGAATGTGGCCAGTGCTGTAAGCAGTGGGGTCCAGAGGCGAAGCGAACGTGAAAGAAGAGATATTGTACATGGCTAGTGTTTGGATCAAAGACATGTAGCTTTCTGTAACAAAAAACTGAGCTGCTGCTTCCAGATTGCATAGCGACTGCACTTCTTGTGTAGAAATGATTCACGATAGTGTAGTAGCCCGTAGAAAGTGCATAGTGGCATCCACACAAAACAGGCCTTATGTGTGGCAATTTATGTCTGAAAATTGTGAAGGTTTTTTTCAAATATGTCAAAAACGGTTTGTCAGTTTTTTGGCATTTTTGATGTGAATCTTAGGAGCAATAAGATAACTTATGTTACGACCCATTCCTCATGTCTTGAGAATATCTTGTTCAGCTTTTCAGCTTGTGGGTGGCAATTTTTGTTGTAATGGCCATTTTCGTTTTTTTGCAAAATATACCAGTTTTTTGTCATTTGTGGTGTGAAGTTTAGGCACAAGAGAAACTTATGTTATGAACCATATCTGGGAAAACTCTCTGAATGTTTGCAGGTGACAATTTACATCTTGAAGTTGTTCCTTTATTTCAGATATTTCAGGAGCACTTCATTGCATAGTGTTTTTAACTTCTTCAGGGTTCGAATTTCTACTTTGCAATTTGCAATTTGCAAGCCAATATCTATATTTAGCTATTTTGCAATGCTGACTCAGCCTAAGTTGTGAAAAATTGCGAAGCACTAATGCATGGATGTATTAATGCTGGCCAATTATGTTTGTCCTTAAGCGCATTGATCAGCAAGACCGTCTGGAGAGATTAGCTCTCCATGTTTACTCTTTCCCTTCAAGCAGATACATGAGATCTTGTTGTAACACTGAACTACATTTGTAAGCTCACGTAGACTTCAACAGTTTTCACAATTTGTTCCTCTTCTAAAATAAGCAGAATGCAATGTTTGTAGTAACCGCCTCCCAATTCAACCTCAATTTAAAACCCGACCACAGTTAGCTGCTGTCTGTCCTTCCCCGCTGTAGTATGGAAGCCACTCCACTGCGATACATCATGGGCATTGAAATTTTGTGTGTGCACTGGAAAGATTTTACAAACAATTGTTCCACTGGAAAATTTTATTAACCATGGTTTGTCTCTCAAAAAAAAACATCGCTGTTCAGAACGCCATCAGTTCAGCAGAATTCTCGCTTCGGATTGTGGAAAGGAAAGCACTACGGCTTTTGAATTTTGTTTTGTGGTCATTGGTTCTCTGTACTCTAGTCCACACTTTTATCAGTTAGGCAGTTTCATTTCCAGCATTGCCTAGAAAGGCACACAGAGAGTCATGTCTGATGAAGTGGAAGCAGTTACTTGTTCACAACGATCAATGGTGTTGCAAATGAGAATTTTCTGGCTCCTATTTGTACCTATCGTATAAAAGATTTTTACGTAGCTGCAGTAAGGCAAAGGGCATGACCAATTGAAGACAAGCTCCTATAGTAATTGGTTGGATAGGTGCATCTGCTGCGTGAGATGTCTGTCCTTGCTTTAACAATGGTTTTAGTGTATTCTAGACATTTTAAAACTGTTGGTAGCTGAAGCTTCACCCTGGACCCACTATTGGGCCTTACAACACACACCTAAAACACCCATTGGTATAGTGTCAAAAGCGCAAAGCTAATTTAAAATGCGGATTCAAACTCTGCTTCTTATGCGAGTCTTAGAGGCAATATTAATTCCGTCATGGTTTTAGATTTGGGTATGGTAATTTTTGTCTGAAAATAGTTGGTTTTGTGTATAATAGGGCGTAGAATGGCTTGGCTTTGTCTTTGATCTATCACAGAGATTCTCAATTAAGTTTTTGGGAGTTGACTAATTTTGTGACTTGTTCCTTGCTTGTAAAAGAGAAGTGCATTAGATCGATATTTTCAGGACTGGATTGCTGTCTTGCATTGGACAGTATTGTCCATCTGATTTTTATATTTTGTGCTTAGTAGCAGTCTTGGTAAATCCTGGAAGTTTCTCTCTAAATAACGCCTGAAAAGTGCTTTTTCAATTTGGCTAAAAACTGTTTTTGTCAAACATATGCTATCCAAAAGTTGAAACGTCTCTATTATTGCGAATCTGCGTGGTACCTTACTGCTTCTAGAAATCTGTTGTCTGATAATCCAGCTAGATCAGAGCGTATTCTAGAATTTAATGGTAGCATCTGGAACATGGATAAAATGTCAGACTGAATCATGTATGCTCAAGAACGCTGTTAATATAAACTATTATGTTATCAAAAATGGCTTTTTTCAGTGGATTTTTGACAACATTTCATATTTGGACCCTCTTTTTTGTAGAATAAGACTTTATTAAAATTTGCAATTTTTTGTGTATCAGTAGTTGATACTGCATGATAAGCCTGACATTGTAATTCTATTGTGTTATTTGATGTATCTTGCTTTAGAAAATGAAAGTGCCCAATCTTTCTGGATTGTTGAAAAGAACAGCATCTGGTTCCAGTGATGGCTGTAAGTAATGCCTCTCATTAAATGGGTATTTTTATATATGACTCAAGGTCTCTTAGCATGGAAGATAGGAATTGGTTTTATATAGCTGGCATAATTTTACATGGAATAGAGATGTAGATGAGTGTGAAGCAATTTTTGTGTTTCCTACATGCACTTTGATCTTGGGCATTAATGTATTAAATGCAAAGGATGATCAAAGAATGATGGTAGGTTGATACATGGTGTTTTTACAGAAACTGGCCCAATTGTAAACCAAAATTTTGATTCTGGCCGTCAGAGATTATGCATGGATTCTCGCTTTTCTTGTACCTTTTTCAAGTTGTCATTTTAATATATCATGTAAGGAAATAATCTGAAATGTCTGTCAAGGTTACTTTCGAAGTGGCCAATGTGTCGCAGCGAACACGTTTCACTTAAAAAAAGTTCAATGAGCTGCAACTTTTTTTTCATCGCGTCGTGCAGGTGCCGCTCACATTGCTATTAAAATTTTGCTGTTTTGCTGTTACTTTTGCTCTTGTGGAAATCCGGTTTGAGATCTTGGTATATTGGAAGTGTTGGAAAGGAAATAGTATTTGCTTTTGAAAATAGACTTTCATGTTTATCGTGGTTTAACAATAGATTTCATTGAATTTGTAGCTCAAAGTAAAATCCCAGTACCGTCACCATCCAAACCAGAATCGTCGCCGACTGATGGTTCAACTCTATACGATAGTCTCTCGCCTGCTCCATCTCCAGCCAATCATGATAAACCTACTGGCATTCCATCTCGCGTATCAAATCTATTTGCAGCTAGTAGCGCAGGTTTGTCTAATTTCAAATCAGAGCCAAGCAAGGCTGCGCCACCAAAAAGCATGCCACTGAATAAAAACATTGATTTGAGTGGTAGTGATGATGATATGAAGAGCCCCGTAGCTCAACCTCATTTTGAATCGAAGATTCCAAAGAAGCCTGGTTCTAATGTAACTTCGCCTCCAGTAAAAAAGACCTCTGTGACTGGAATTGTTGGACCGGTCGATTCTGTTTCTCCGAAGGATAAACTTCCAACTGAAGCTGCTGGTGTGAAAAAGCCTGGATCTAGTTTGCCGTGGAATGAACTTGATTTGCCGGACTCGGAGAGTGAGGTAAGATTTTCATTTAGTTGGTGTTAATTTTGTGCTGCGTTGATGTGTTCAATTCATAGTTGTTTACTTGCTGGTGCTGTTAGGGACCTGTAAATTCCTCTAATGCATTTTACCTCCGACATTTCAAGTACTATACTTTTGTACTTTGGCTGGCTTTTGTTTGTAGAATATATGACTTTCACCGAGTTTCTGGAGCAATACAGTTCCCCTTGCCACTTAAACATTATTCCTCCTTATTTTCTCTCAACGAGAGCTGACACTCCTGGAGAGCTGGTCAGACACATAATTATTTTTATAGACCATTTCTAGCTCCGAATTGAGTTTTTAGCCTCATTGGGAGAACAGTCTTGCATCATGAGATACAAAGATTTTGCTTCTTTGTACTTCTAAACTTGAAATTATTATTATATACAATGGTCTGCACTTGTAAAAGAAGCTTTTCTAAAGCAAAAGTGTAAACATTTTCAATGCATCTGTAAATTTTGAGCCTTGCTGTGCGTAGACTGGATGTGATTTACTGGCTGGATGAAACCCTGGATATATAAATCAATGTTTATATAGATTTTTGTTTTAAAGAATAACAGATTTGAGCTGCTCCATTGTTATTATCTACAATGTGTATAGAGTAAGTCGAGAGTGGATCTCCAATATTTTTGGTTGAACAGATTTATGCCAGGGAATAAATAACTTGTTCCCTCAGAAACACTCTTATAGCAGAGGCAGATTCAGGAAGAACTAGAAGCCGGTATGCAGGTTGGTGCCTCCAATTTCTAAAGTCTTAATTCACGATATGCTGTGATATTGTATTTAAAAGTAGTAGTTTAGTGGTTTTGCGTCCCGTGAGCTCTTAGTGGCTCTTAGTAGTTTTGGAACAACATTTTTTAGAATAGATGGTTTGTATTTTCTTTTAAGTTTGCATCCTTTTCTGTTAATTTAACTGATTTATAGCAGCGGAACAAATCTCCCCGAAATAATGCGCTGATATGACCCTACGTAGTCTACTATTTTATAGCTGCAATGGTTGATTTAATAAAGATTTGATGTCCAGGATTTGTGATGAGTAATTCTGAAATATAGCCTTTAGCTTTTTCTTCTGTATGGTACTGGTGCGGATCCTGAGTGATGCGACTGATGCTATTGCGTCACTCAGATTTCTCGAAGTCACAGAGATGTTGCATTGAATCTCTCTTAAATCTTGCTACAGTCTTCAGGTGGCCTTTTGGGAAAGCAGAGTTTGCCACCGATGGCTATCATATAAAAAAATACCTTCAATATGCCTTCTGGACACCCGCACCTGCAGTGGGGAGCGATGAGCAGAAATTTATAGATTTGCTCATTTTCTGCTACGCAGAGCTAAGGACACAATGCAGATAAGAGATAAGAGAGTTCTGAAACAAAGACGCGTAGAGAGAAAAGAGGACATCAACCATGTACAGCGATCAACTGGCAACGCAGAGTTAAATGCATTATGTTAACTAAGCGGACACCACAATATTTTAATAACAACATTTTAAAGGGTATTATTAACAGAAGGGTCAGAATAATGCAATTCGTGCTAAAATAGTTCTAAAGCCTGATCAGCTTCTGTAGCTAGAGTTCCTGTATTGAAAACATTTTTTGCATCAGTCAGCTTTTTCCCTGGATCCGCCCCTGAGGGAGCACATATGGCAGATACACATTATGTTATTTAATTCATGATCAGGCAACTTTCATACAAACAATTTAGCTGATATATGTTAAGTTCAGAGCTCTAACACTTATGACCAGTTAACCCTTTCCATACACAGCCTGGTGCCCCTAGTTTGCTGGGCGAAAGAGTAAGTTTTACCACACAAAATCCACTGTAACTCTTTAAATATTATACCTGAGATGCTGAAGCTTGCACCCTTTCATTGTGAGACCCAGTACTACATAAAAATATGAATATCTTTCATTTGAGATTTTTGGTGATGTTATAAATTAATTATTCGTGAAATTCAAAAATTAAAAAAAAAAAAATATCAAAATTTTGAAAAGTTGACCGATGAAAAATACTAAATGATGTCCTCTATGGTTCAAACTCCTAAGTACCAATCTGCAACATATAAAGAACATCTGGTCCAAATTTCAAGTGAATCAGAGTAGAAGAACTAAAAAAAATTGCGATGAAGGCTTGCTCACCAAAGTTTTGGCTAAATTGCAAAAATTATGCTACGTCCAAACTCTGTCACAAAAAGGCAGGTGATCCACATCTGAAACATAGAAATGCTGCTTTCTAAGCAACGAAGACAAACCATGATCACAAAGATCTTGAAATGGAAAGAAAAACACGAATAAAATACAAAACAATAACAGGTCGGTACTTTGCAAGACTTGAAATTTGACACCACGGACCTAGCTTCAATCTCATGATTCTAGAGCACTTACATCTGAGTTAGCATCAACATCAGATTCTCCCAGATCCACAGAACAATCTAAATCATCATTCTTATCCGTCAAAGTGGCTATAATTCAGTATAATGTTCTTTGCCTGCGACTGTGACAGCCATCCGAAGAGGACGCCATCTTGAGAAAAAAGTCCCGCGTTTTCAAACGCTGATTCCTGCCGATCGCGGGAAGCTATTCACACACTGTTTTCTCTGGCAGTTCAGAAATATCGTAATCTTGGAGAATAATTCAAGTAGGCGACTTCGAACCTCGTCATCAGGCCGTAAAATTTCTTTTTTTATAGTAACCGCTCTGCGGGTATCACGGCAGGAAAGGGTTTACTAAATATGTTTATATGCGACAAATTCTATATTGGAGGTGGTTCTTTTAAAAATGTGGTAATACTGTGAGTTCAAATATCGAGCCAGAGAGAGAAAAGAAGAACTGATTTTATCTGTTCTGTTTTCTCTTTCATAAAAAATGTGTATCACTGTATTCTGATGTCTCATAAAGAATCTATGCACTTTTACCATCTCAGCACACGTATCTGGTTGGGTTTACCTTGCGTCCACCTTTATACAATGAGATGTGAATGTGCTGTGTAATTCCTCTGTATGGCAGTTTGACTGATTTGCCCAATATCTGTCCTTTTGTCATGCTTCCTGAGTTTTTCTTTGGTGTCATGTAAAAAATCTTTGCTCTGTAGCCTAGAAATAAACAAAGAAAATACAATATTAATTAAATTTTATAAGACAGGTACCAGACAGGTATTTGCACAGGTTTTGGTCATAACTGTTCAATCTACTGATTGAAGAACTGTGAAGGAGCAAAAATGTTTCCTGAAGAATATCGAATTACCCTCACCCTTGCAATCTTTATCTTTCTGCTTTTGTCTACACCAGCATACACATATACATACCAACATGTCTTTATGCATGTTAGAAGGGAGGTTCCTGTGTAATAATTTTGCCTTAACGGAGGGGAGGCGCTTATTCGCACATGTTATTATGATGTTTACGAATATTGTGGAAGATCTGTCTCAAGAAAGTCAACATTTTCATCACCAAACTTTCCATCAGATGTTTCGATAACTTTGCTCTGGAACATCATATTTGGATGAGTTTCTTGTTGTAGATGTTATTCATTTGCCTGATATTCTTCTATTCTTACTCATGCTCCTCTCAGATAAGTTGGATTCCGGTAGTTGGCCTCTTCTCACATTACCTAACTTCTAAGGCATCTTTGCCTTAATTTCCAGGTTTGAATTTTTTTGTTATTGGGAAGTAACAACGCATGATCCACCATGGGCTTCATTTGGGAAGTACTGTAAGCAGTACCTGTATCATGCTAGTTATCTTTGAGGTGGTCCATTAGAAGCTACCATCCTGTTTTGATAGGTGGTATTTTGGGGACATGCGCAGGGAAAATATAAAATCACAGATGAACTAAAGAAATTGGATATTTCATAAAGACTTGTTTGGCTGCACTCATGTTTTTGAAATGAGTTTCTTGTGGTATAAGCATGGTATACGCCCCGGTTTTTTGAAGTTTCGACAGATCTTTTGATCTAAATTTTTCCTTTTTGATTATATAAAAAAAACAATAGAAAAATATAGGACATTTGAAAATTTTTTTCCATTATTCACCAATCTACCATAGTATTAAGGATACTGTAAGGGTTTTGGAACGCCTGTCTCTAATTGCTCAAGATGGCCAAATCGCTAATGATTTAAACAGTTTTTAGTGACTCGTGTGAAAGTCTAGAGATTTTTTCGTCTGTTCGGTAAAAGAAATGTAAATTTTAGATTTCCTTTGTTCTTCTGTGTCACGTGACTTTATTTGAAAACTAATTTCCTTATTTTGACTTTAATTCCCCGACGCTTGATTCCCAGCAAATGATTTTTATTTCATCAGATTCAGTATACGTGGGGTTACAAAAAATGTCTCAAATTTTTCATATCTAGCTTCGTTCTCGAAATATGATACATTATGATCAAAGGTTTTCATTTGCATTGATCAAGCTGCGTGCAAATTAACTTTAACGGCATGTAGCATCCAAACCAGAAGCAAACTTAAAATTTTGAGACATGGTTTTGCAGATCGATTCCTCCTTTTTCCATTGAAGTCAATTGTTACTTTTTGCGTTCATATCCGGAGGAGTTATAGCTCAAAATATGCCGGCATATATCACAAAATTGCGTCAGTTGGTTGTTCTGAGATAATCCTCTCTGAATGTCCTACTCAGATAACCGCACGATTGTTTCACTCAACAAAAGGAGCCATTACCAACTTCACGCGCGATTGTTTGTGGTAATGATCATGAGAGTGTAATCACGGCTCATTCAGAATGTGATCACGGCTTGGCCATGACATTGTTCGGAAGCACAATAGGATGCACAATAGCAGATCTTTGAAAGGGAATTGTGACTGAACGGCGTGATCTTTTGGAATGGAACTTGCTCTATTTGTTAGAGCGTGATTTTGTTTATATCATATGTAAAATTTGCAAATTACGATTTTCTGTCCGAATAAACCCTTCCAGTATCCTTAAGCTTGACACTATGCTTATTGTTTCGTACTTTTTACCATGAGTTGACTCGATTGAGTCTAGCTATCTCACATTCAAACCAGAGCAGAACTCTGCCATGATCAAAGCGGGGAGTGTCGCTCCTGGTTTTGATAACGCTGTTGGTTGAACTAGAGACTGTCGAGACTGGTGCTGTTGCTGGAATAAAACAAGCGACGAGTGTCAAACCATGAGTAATATTAATTTATATCCTTCTGATGCATTATTTTTGCAAGCACCCCATTTCCCTGATGATATTCAGATTTTCAATCAGGTTGCACAGTTTGACTCACCTTTCCAAGAGCCGGATCCTTTCAAGTATAAACCATTGTTAAATGCTTTGTTGTTATACCTATATGGCCTTGACACTCGAAGAATCCTTCCTGGAAACGGTGCCAGTATGTCACTTCCAGGATCGCAGTTGATATCGATTCCTTTATGTGTTCGGCCGATTCTATGAGAAATAAGCATTCAGTAGACTATGAGGAATGAAATCTCATGAAAAGCGCACCACTATATTTCAGAATGTTTCAATTGAGTCGCGATTTGAGCTTTTGGTATTGAGATTCTACATTTTCTTGATTTACCCTGAAAGAATTGGGGAGTAATAACATCTCTAATATATCGTTTTGCATCAACAAAAGATTTACAAGTTATTCCATATGCCTGACGCAATTCAGCTTTGTAGCATAAATGTTGATGATTTTAGAGGGAGAGCAGGGTTCGCTTTAACCCACTGCCCAAGTATAGCTGGCTCCAAAAGGCCTAACCCTTTTTTCTGTACAGAATTCAATGCTGGTCAATTCAATACAATGATTTATTTTTCTAATTTCCATATACGTACCTTCTTGCACCATAGTGTCCACAGCCTCGACTGTCGCATCCTCGTATCGTATTGTGTGAATTGGTTGAGCAAATTTGATTGAAACAAAGCTGATGACTGAGGCCAACTAAAATGAAGGAATCATTGAATATGCTGTAAATTCTTATGAATTGTCAGATTATTACAAAACGTAAGAATGTTCAGCTTTTTTTAAGCATGTTAGTGTCACAATGTGGTATTTTAATCATTGTCAGTTAAATACACAACAGCAATTGTTTCGTTCCGGATTCTAAGATCGGCTAATAACTCCCGCGGCCACGAAGAACACAAAGTGAAGCAACTAACTTAGACATCAGTAAAACACGTCTATTCGCCTTCGTGGCTCGATTCCACTCAGTTGAAAAATGTATTCCAGACCAGTTCAGAAAAAGAAAAATATATGGTTACAAATATGACTGAAGTTCAGTTATCAGGTAGTATGTATCACTTATGTTCGACGTGTCAAACTAGTTATCGGCTTATTCTGCGTATAATTCACCAAGTTTATGTGGATAGTCACTGACAGATGATTATATGGAAGGTGCCGAAAATCAGAACTCCGACGTTAGGGCTCCCTTCACCAAATCCATATTTGTCACTTGTTTTGCTTGAGAATCAAACCAATAGCTATCTAGTAACTCTAAATTTATGTCTGGAGGACAATCACTTTTGACGTTTCTGATAGCGTTCTCCCCCTTTGGAAATTTTGGGAAGGGGGGGGGGGGGGGTGGGAAAAATTTTGTTTTTCAGGGGGGTTGCCAGGAAAGGGCAAGGTAAGATTTTTCTGGCTGATTTTGGAAATCGAGTTCAACCCAGTCCACACAACTTCACATCAACTATCCCTTCATGTGTGTAGTATTAACATACTGGCTGGTTTTTTATAGGTGAGGAGCCACAACAAGCACATAACTACATTAGGAAGACCCGTTTAGTCACAGTTGCCTTGTCTTATGACTCAAAAATGGATACACGTAAGATGAAAAGTGAGCGATAATAGTGAAGCAATAATTTTTCTAGGGGGTTGGAAAACATGGCCGTTTCTGATGGGGGAGGTCAGAAAAGGGGCTGTTTATTGCAAATTTTGAATTTTCTGGTGGGT
>JAOBRC010319461.1:0-13212 GCA_027575255.1 Scolionema suvaense
CTTGTGCGTCGCATGCCCCCAACAATACCACAATGCATTGCGCAGCGCATGTTTGGATTAATCGCGATATGGTCTATAGAATCCTTTGAAAAGCACAATAATAGCTGTCCTTTTTCTGAACATGGAACACATGCACTGCCATTCTAGAATATGCTTCGGATGATGATGATGATGATGATGATGATGATGAGCCATATGCAAGTAGCAACATATACTGTAACCTGCAATCGCGAAAGAGATGTGTTTAAACTTTGAAGTGTTTCGCTTGGTGATGACAAGGGCTGCAGGAAAATGTAATTCCACTTGCACACACCATTGAAACTTCTTGCAAATGAAAGTGAAATCACCTGTAGCTGGCTACATGCCTCCTAGCTGCAGTAACTGAATAATGCATAGCAGAAGCAAAGCAAATTGAAAAAAGCTCAAATTCAATCATTGGCCATTCCATGTAGCTTGGGCATAGCTATAAATCATGTCAGTTTTGAGACTTCTTGTATTAAGGCTGCCACTGCCCTAGAAATGAAGAACATTCCTAAAAGATATTCAAATTAGAATCTCTTATATATTAAAATTTGACTAGCAGCTGGTAATTTTGTGTTGTTCAGGCTTAAGTGATGCCACAGAGCAGCAGTTTGGCATATTTAATGTAAGTCAGGAATTTTTCTTCATACTCCAGATTTGTTCACCGCACTAGAATCACTTGGAATAACTTATTTATGCTTTATGCAAATGAGAGGTTTAGTCAAGTTTTTCAAGCTGGGTTTGATTTTTGTGCTCAGTCAGAAGATTTTTCGTTTCTCTTTGGTCTTGAGAAGTACACTTTGATACTTAAAAGGTATAATCTTTGAGGTTTAGTTATTCATTGGTTTGAGTATTGTATACTAATATTTATACACAAGTTATTAAGAAAAATTTATTAAATGTTGAAACTGATCCTGTTGGTAAGTGGTAAAATACAGGGAACCAATTTCAAATTTATTACATTCTAAAAGTACTTAATTCAGTTGTAATATGATTGTGTCTCAAGCACCTGGGTGCCTATTAAATTTTTAAGGATACAGGGTGGGTGTCTATTTAAGGAGGGGGACTTATTTGCAAAATGGCGTATAAGTTACTTAGAAAAGGAAGAACTTTCCACATACTTATTATGAAAAAGAACAAAAACAAGAATGAAAGCTGTAGAACAAACTGTGTTGTTTATTCTGCATTTCTTGCCAGATTTGCTGTGAATATGATGATCTTGTTGAGGGTTCTCATTAACAAGCGGCAGGCGGCACATATACCCGGCTACTTTCAGCATTGCGCTGGCTACTTTTCATCGACTTTCCGTGAATTGCATAGTGAGATTTCAGATTTCACCCCATTTGCACCGGCTACTTCCTCAATGTACCCATCTACATCAAATTCTGGTGAGAACCGTGCTTGTCCCAAAATTCATTAAGTGCCAGTTTATGATGGAAGGGCAGATGCTATTGTAAATATTTTACTTCTATCGTGGGCCCAAGATTATTTGGGAAGTTCGCTTATATGAGAGAGGAGCTTGTTGGAGGCTTTATGGTGCTTGATTTTTGCTCTTACCCATGTGCCTTTACTAAGTGAAGATGCAGTTTGCCATTGATCCGCAGAGTGATAATCAAGTTACCTTGTCATTTCTTGCTTTTTCCAATCTGATGGATGAGTTGATCTTCATTATTGTAATTGTAGGAGTCAGCATATCTCTGGCCATCATTATATCCACTAGTGCTCAATTATACATCGACAGTTGTAAAGACACATATCAGTGCAATGGAGGCAGTGGCAGGAGAGATGAACTCTGAGCTGGTTTGTGTGATGGCCAGTTTGGGCTACTCTGATGGGGATGAGTATCTGAAAGGAGTAGACTGTTTGGAAAGCTTGAAAGATTTAATTCGTTTTTTGCGGAGAGAGGATGAAGTATGCAGTATTAGAAGACAGATGGGATATTCCCAGTTGTTGCAAAATGTAAGTTTCTTTTATGATGGCATATTTGTTAGCATGGACTGTTCTGGCAGCTGTAAGGAATGTTTGTGGAATATATACATATATTTGGAAAGTTGTCTTGTTTGAATGCCTGTGATCTGTTCTGCCATTCTACTAAGTTTTCAGGTTCACATACTGCTTTGTAGATTCGGTCTCTGCTCATTGCTTCACTATCGTTCAGTGCTAGGTTTTACTGAGCCCGTACCGTCTAGACCTTCACTTCGTCAACCGAATTCACATATTGCTGTTACATTCTCTCTGGTTATACTTCGTATATGTGGGATTATCCCAAGTGGCTCTCAACTGATCTGTCATTCCTGACATTGTAAGATCTCAATGTGTTATGTAAATTAATTCAGTTTTCTACATTTGGAAATAGTGTTCTACAATTTGCCGAAAGCTTGCTGGCAAATTCTACTATTGAAATCGGCACTTTTGAAGAATTTGTATTTCAAGAGTGCGTTTGGTATCCAGATTTGTGTGACCGTAGTGATGTGGTCCAGAAATCTTTATTCTCAAATTGATTAAACCTGTCATGTCCATTTTTGCAATTGGCTGATGCATGTAATACTGTGGTACTATGCTGTGTTTCAGGATCTGTTGTCTTTGTTGGTTCACCACGGTGATGATGAAGAGCTTGTTGACATTATAGTGAGGTTAGTTTTAATTTTTACCTATCAATTAGACACTCATATATTCATTCTTTTATGTGCTTGATGTTCCATTTGATGTAGAATGATGTAATGTATAGAATGGTTGCGTTACAGAAGAAATATGCATCACTGTTGAGGGTAGATAGCATGCTTTGGTGAAGATGTTAGTACGATTTTGAGATGCAAGAGAGAGCTATGTTGTGTTAAGGGCCGCTTCTTCACGACAAACCTTTTTCAATACAGATTGATGTAGTCAGCATAGCAGAAAGATATCAAAGATGGCAGACAGAAGAGAAGCAAATGAACTAAGGGGGAAGAAAAGAAAGTGGGCTCATTTGTTGACAACAAGAAGACAATACACCCTTTGCTGTATGCTGAAAAGCTACCATTGATTGCACACTATTGAATTGATAGGGTAGATATTCTTTACCTAGTAAACTTTGATAAGACTAAGATTGAAATTAGTTTGTAATAGACAAGGAGTTGCTAAAGTAGTATGCTGCTCTTCTCTCTAGTCAGTCAGCGGTGGTTCAAACCTGGAACCTAAATAAGTACTTGTACTATTTCTGTGTATGAATATCTATTCATATGTTTACGAATGATCGTAAGCTATAATAAGTGGAAGGAATTAGTGCAAGTGCATTACAACAACAATAATAATATCAACAATCATAACACAACAGTCAGTGCAAGTGACACGGTGAAATACAATATTGTCTATCTCCCCCTCAAGAATTTTGCCGCTATTCTTTCAGTCCTTTTTTGTTGTGATCCATGAGACGTCTGAGGGCAAGAGGTACTTTTTTATGGGGTTGCGAGATTGGATGTGTATTCGTTTTCTTTACAGTGTCCCGTTCTGTGGAGTTTGATTGGCCTAGGACAGCATCTGGTGCTCTCTTATGTCCTTCGTTAGACAATTGATCCTCGATCTGTGGATGATGGGAGTCATCAGCAGGATTTCAAGCTGGTGCTGGTGTTGGGAGTGGAAGAGTGATGTTACTATCGGATTTTGCTGGGCTCTGAGAAGCGATGGGGACAGTTTTCTTTACTAAAAACTGCAGGTCTTCTGATAAGGATCGGCTGCCAGGTTGGGACTGCACAGGTTTATAACGACGAAGGAACTTGCGATTGCGTACTGTCACCCTTCCCGATCCATGCACACGAACAACATACTGATGGAACTGTCGCACTTCAACAACAGTGCCTGTCTTGTCCCATTTGGTAGGGTGCGGACCGGTTTGGTTTTGTATTCGAACTTCATCCCCTACCCACAGTGGTGGTAGTTGCTTTGTGTGTTCAGTTAGTCTTTCGGCAATTTTCTGATATCTATTGCGCAGGGCATCCTCCCGAGCATTCAGTGTATCTCTCCATGTCGGGTGAGGCTGGTAACGACCTGGCAAGACTGGAATAAAGTCCTATATTGGTCTGCCGAAGAGGCACATTGCTGGCAACAGGCGAGTAGTTGGGTCAGGCGTGTTGCAGTATTGTAAGATGGCTTGCTGCAAGGAATCTGTGTTGAGACTGCCATTCGTTCCGATATTGGACACAAGCAAACGTTTCATAGTCTTTACTGCCACTTCTGCCCGATAATTAGAGTGTGGGAAAGCAACAGATGTCAGGCGGTGGTTCACTCCCCATACCCGTAAGAACTTGGCTGTTGCTGATTCTGTGAATTCAGGGCCACCATCGGTTGTGATTTCATCTGGAATCCCATAAGTGGTAAATATATTTCGCAGATGTGCAACAAGGCCGGCAGCACCATTCTGAGCACGTTCTAAAATGGACCAGTTTGAATATCTGCCAACCTCGACTAGATAACTTATTCCCTGGTACGTAAAATAATCGACGCAAATGCATTGAAACGGTTACACAGGCATGATCAAAGGAACAGGGGGTGCATTCGGCTGAGAGGGCACATTTCTACAACAGTCATTGCACTGTTCTCTCAGTGTTATTATGTCTCTTGTGATACCGGACCAGAAGACACTAGAATCTGCTCGAGCAACCTTGTTTGAGACACCTTGGTGTACAGAATGTAGAGATGATAAAATCTTGCTACGTAAGGGAACAGGAACAATGATACGACTTTTGTACATTGCAACACCATGAATTAACCATAAATGTGATCTGAACTGATAGTAGTCTTGCAGTGTAGGGGGCAGTTCGCTTCGGCAAGGCAGGAAGCCATGTTCTATCGTTTTGACCACCTCAGTTGTGTGACTGTCGCCAGAGGAAGCTTCTTTTATGGTCTGCCATGTTACCACTGCATTCAGAGAGGTTAGCGCAGCTATGAGGGATCCGTGCAGCCCTGTTTCAAAAGAAAGGGCCGATTCGGGTGACATTGCATGCTCTTGAAGCACAGGAAGATTGAAACTTGAGGAGTTAGCATCTATATCGTCAGTTAATGGCAGTGTGTCAGCATCATGGTCATGGCATGGTTGCCTTGAGATGGCATCAGCAGCCTTGTGTTTTACACCAGGAATATGAATAATGCTGAACCTGTATCGCAGGGTGTTTTCTTTGATGTTGCGAAGTCTAGGGTTTTCTATGTCGTTCAGAGATCGATTGCTGAAGATCTTGAGCAACGGCTTGTGGTCAACTGCTACACTTAAGTTCTCGCAACCGAGGACAAAGAAACGTGCTTTTAGGAGTCTATCCATCACAGCCAGTGCTTCTTCTTCAATTGGAGCATACTTAGCTTCGTTCGGTTGTGTGAAGCGACACCCAACAAGTGTTGTTCGCCAACCGGATTTGCAGCAAAATGGCTGTATTTTACAACAAGAACAGTGTTTTTGAAGAAGCCAGAAGCCTACACCATCTCTGGACCAGTCTGTTGCGAGACATGTCGGTCTGGACTTGTCGAATATCTTGACACCGTGCTCTATATCGCGAATGATAGTATTCTTGGACTCATTGAAGAGGGAGTCGAGCTCTTCTGTCCAAAGAAAGGGCGTGCCGAGCTTTAGCAGGTGGCGGAATGGTTGCATACGCTTGGATGAGGCAAAAGCATATGAAACTTAATTCACCAGTCCAAACCAAGAGCGTACATCTGTGATACAGGTTGGAGTTGGGAAGTGACGTATCGCATTCAAGTAGTTCTTTGCGGGTCGAACACTGTCTGTTGTTATCTCGAAACCAGCAAACTCGACGGTATCCTCTCCAAATTGGAACTTGTCAGGGTTGAGGATAACCCCTTTTTTTCACAAGTATCAAGCCATTCCACTGCCTGCCAGAAACTAGCTTCAAGATTGTCTGACCACAACAGCGCATCATCAACGCACTTGGTTTTGTTTGTGATGTCGGCTACTATTTCATCAAAACAACGTGTGCACCCATCCCCTGAAGCTACATATCCTTGGGGGCAGATTTATACCTGTAGCGCCCCTAAGGGGTAATGAAGGTGGTGTAGTGGTGATCATCAGCTGTAGAGGTACACTGCGATAACCATTCCAGCAATCAAACACAGTTTTCTTCTTACCATTGGGGACCAAATGGGCTTGATGGAAGGGAGATTGGGTGTGGTGCGTCTCTCTGACTGCATGTGTGTTAAGCGATTGAAGATCAACGATACGTCTTGGTTTCCCGTTCTTTTTTGCGCAGATGACCATTCTGTGGCACCAGGTCACAGGTTCGCCAATGGGGACAGGTTCTATTACTCCAAGTCTGACGTCTTGATCAAGTCGTGCCTTCACGTCATCCTGCCAGTGTAGTGGGACAGGTATGGGTGTATGGAACGCATTTGGGTCGACCATGAGGTGAAGTGGGGGTCCTTCCATGGTCGCAAGTATTGAATGAACTTGACTTGTAGTACTCAAGCAACCATTGTTGGAGTTTCGACCGGTTTGCTTCTGTAGCTGGGAACGGAAGTTGTGATGGTCTGGAAGGTGGAAGACGGCGGCGTGGACAGGTGCATGGAGATGTGAGCGCACTGTGGGGAGGCGAGTTGAGGACATCACATTTATCATCAGGATTGGTTTCTCCTACCATAGGAAAGAGCGGAGTGATCATACCGAGTTGAACACAGGCTTCGCGGCTAAGAAATTGAATTCTTTGAGGAATCAATCACATAGGTTATCTGGCGGGTTTGTACTTGTGTTCCTGATCGTGACGAGCCAGTGAAACGTAAGATCACAGCACCAAGGATCTTGATGCTTGATTCATTGGCAGTGTGCATGCGCATATGTACAGGAATGAGATCATTCGTGACAAAACAAAGGTCTTGTATTGCTTCAAGGCCTGCGAGGCAACTGTGGCAGCCGGTATCAGCCATGACAGGCAATTGCACAGACAACGTTTTGGCTTTCAATGGGTGACCTAGAGCAGCATAGTCTTCAGTATGTGCAGAGATGGTCATGGCAATGAATGGTTGAAGCTTTGACGGTTGACGAAACTAGCAGTTTTGCATGTTGCTGTAGATGTGGTGGTCTAGTGTGATGCCATCTACAGAACAAGGATTAGGTACTGTTGTCGCCGCACACAACGTTTCAAAGACCGCACTTTCTTCTTGTGAGGCTTATTTCTCAACATTTCTCTTCTTAGAACGACACATGCTCTCAAGGTGCTGGGGTCGCTTGCAATAGTCGCAATGTTTATTGTCGCAACGGTTGCTAAAGCGTTTTTCCCATGGCCAGTTTTTCCACAGTACGAGGATGTTTCGGTGGTAGGTAATGAGACCTGCGAGGGTGCTTTGCTAGGTTGTTTACTCTTTTGATACTGGCTCCGGATGCTTTCTAAGCTGTGTGGAGTGGTGATTCTGTGTGCAGAACGTTTACCAGCGTCCTTTGCTTCAACGAATTTGAAGACTTCTTCCAGTGTCATATCCTGGTTTATGTTGCCTAATTTGGGGTTGACGTCATCTCTTGTAATGACAGAGTCTGGCCTGTGATGTGCCAACTGAAATGAGCCATTGTCAAGCCTGTGAAGCTATGTATACGAGTAAAAACAGCTCGTCGGTAATTTAAAAAATAAAAGCCGTGAACTGAATGTCGCTGTCAGCAATCCCTCGAATGAGAACATCTCTCAGTATCTGGTCGGTGTAGTTGACAATACTATTGCATGATGGACATTCGAGGCTGTATTTGCATGCACCAGCCTGGCAACGTATGTGTTCTCTGTATGATCGAATCGTTTCGTCACGATCTTGGCACATCTCGTAGAGTGCCACACGACATTCTCTTCTCAAACTGCAAGTGTCTTGATGGCCATCAGTACGTCTTGTTTGCTTTTGTGAGTCAACTGCCACCAGTGGAGCAGGCGAGGTCCTTGCGTAGGTCATCATCACAGCATTCGAGCAGCTGTATGATAAGGTGTCTGCCTGTGACTTTGGTGGCATCTTTGTAGTCTTGCCATCTTGCCTGGAAGTATGCCCAGTCTTCACTCGAACCAGCAGTCGATAATATTGGGTGTTTTACTTTTTCCAGTTTTGATGAGACAATTGGTTGATTGGTAGTTTGTGTAGCATGGACACCAGTGTTGTGCATTTGTAGTAGCATGAGTGCCAGTTCGTCAGACACATCATTTGTGGGGAAGGTGCAATCAGGAAAAGGGCACTGATGTACGGGCATCTTCAGGGAGAGAGAGTAGGACAAGTTATGTAACAGAAAACTCTCTTACCTTGGTAGTCCCCAATAAGGAGGGTGCCTGTAATATGCAGATTTGATGCCTCTTTTGAATCTTCAACAGATACAAGTCGTAACAAGTGTTGAACACGTCAGTGAATGCAACCAGAGCATTTCAACGTTGTCAGAATAAGCTTACGATCATAAATAAGTACTTGTACTATTTCTGTGTATGCATATCTATTCATATGTTTACGAATGATCGTAAGCTATAATAAGTGGAAAGAATTAGTGCTAGTGCATTACAACAACAACAATAATATCAACGATCATAACACAACAGTCAGTGCAAGTGACACGGTGAAATACAATATCGTCTAGAACCCACAGATGGTCCGCATTACCAACTGTGCTATAACCGACTGGTCAGCAAGAAATCCCTACAGATTGAGACTGGTAGGGATTCAGTAATTTCTCAGCAGCTTCATATGGAGAGAAGAGCTGCATCCGACTTCAGCAATTCAATGAGTCTCCTTATGAGCATCCAAATGAAACTAGGTGTTCCTTCATAAATATACATTAACTCTCAGATTTTAAAGTCTAGATACACTTACCTGAATTTGTAAGGACATTTTGCTTTTTAGAATAGTTCGTTCAGTCAAAGTCAAGGCAGCTGTTTGGAATGGTCTCATTCCAACTGCAAATCACTTCGAAAATTGCTATTTATCGAAGTTAAAAGAGTCTATTAACTTGCTCTCACTAAATTGTTCAATGAAGTATATCAGTAGGAAGGTTGTAGGGTCTTTTCTTTGATGATCTTATTAAGGTAGTGCAGCAGGAAAAATAGTGCTCCTTTGAGCTTCTATTTGCATATCAACAAAATATTATTGCGGATAAATTTTTGTTGTAACTATTTAATTAGGTATTGCTGGACTAATTTCAAGGGAGACATGACATATTAATGGTAGCACGTGGATGGTATGACGTCATAAAGTATGACAATAAAAAATAGAAAACTAAAAGTTTCAGCTTGTTGGCTCATTTTGGATCAATTCTTTTTATGGCATCCTATGGAGGTTCGTTGCTATTAAAACAATACGGGCGATTTTTTCATTAGATTTGTCGTTCTGTTTCTATAGCGTTTCTTAGAAATACCTAATTCTTAGCCATGAAATATTGTCTGGCGCACCATGGAAAGCATCTTTGCTTAGCGTTGCCCGTAATTTTTCGCTTCTACCTTCATGCAAGCCGTTAAAAAAACCTTCGGTCGCACCACACTCATAACTTTCCCACAAGTTTTAGTTGAAGAAAGCATGTGAAAGCACTCCTCAACGAATAGTGACTTCATTGGTTAATATCTCTGCAAGAAATGAAAATTAATGATTTCCGTTGCCACTGATTCTTTTCAAATCAACCTAGTCACAACGATGCCAAAGAACAGTCGGTTGCCGACTTTTTATCGTTTCCAAATGACTTGTCAAAGTGGGCACACTTTGTGGCTACTGCCTCTGTGATTATCGCTGTCCTTCGGTTGCAACAAGCGCTCAATATGCAAATTAGTTCCTGGAGATGTAAACACTGTTCTAAACCAATGAGCTCCCACTTTTCTCACAACGACAATCAGAAACAATAGCATTAGAATCCAGGTGCAGCCAATAGATGAGCGACATTTGATGCTATTGTTGGCATGCTTTCGTTGCAGATCACCACTTGCTGAATCAACCAGCTAATCTTTTGCAGAGCTGTTATTGTTTCACGCTGCGTTCCATTGTGTCGCTAAGTTGTTGCAATGGATAAACAAACCACTTGTAGAGAAAACTCGCATTGTTGGCAGGATGAGAAGTCTGTCTAACATGGCGAGAGAGTGTATGTTTTGGTGGGAAGGAGAGAATTATTGTGAAGTTGCAGCTCTATAGATACGCTTTTAGAGCTTGAAATTTGGAATGGGAGTATTGCTTGTGCATATGGTGCAGCTGACAAAGTTGGAAGAAAATCCACGGGTACGAATTTTTTGCTTATTTTCTGCTGTACCACCTTAAATCTCATTTTGTATGCTTTTTTATAACTAGTTGGATATACCTTACCTTAACACATCAAGGATAATTTTGACATAAAAGGCACTTTCTATTTTATGCTCTAGGTTATTGGTGAACTTGACATCTCCTGCAGAGATTTGTTTTGAGAAAACGTTGCAGGAGGCTGAATCAGGTGGCTCTAAAGTAAAATCAACTAATACATACCAGGCACAGTACATGGAAGTGGTGTCATATCTGCAAGCATATAAGCAAGTATGGAAGTTTTAATTCTTCTTATTTGAATCTAGACTGTTTCTATGTGGTGCTTAATCAAGGGCGGTACATATTCAAAAAGGAAGAGGTGTCATAAAAATAATTTTATTTCTCTGTAAAAGAAAATTAATGCAATCTTAAAGTTGTGGCACTTAATCGAGGTTGAATATTACTATTTTTTCTGCTTTTCACTATCTTTTAGTCGGTTTGGGTTACTTTGTACATCTACTTAATACCTTGGCATGTAACTAAATATTACTCAGATATGTTAAGGTTGAGACATTCAAGATTCAAATTCCTTTCTCTCAAAAGTGTCTAACGCAAGCACGTTCAAACTGAACAAATGGTGAGAAGCCAAAAGGAGACATCAAAGGAAGGAGGGAGCAATTGCTAATCAGGACATAATCTAGCTAAACAGGGCATACCTCGGGAACATCTCTGAACAGGACATCTGCCGAAATGAACATGAAGGCCACAGGCATGCTTAGTTCATACCAAAAGGTGTGGGTTGGTAAATTTTGCCTTCGATTTTTGTCCAAGAGGAAAATTGTGACCCTCCATGCGAAAACCCACCATTCTCAACTGAAGCGGTTTGAAACGTTAGGAAACGAACATAAACTGCCCTTGTCCACTTACCAAATACAGTAGCAGCAATCAGTGAAACGGTAGCACTAAGAGCAGCTCAAGTCCATTGTCTTCAGATATTTGAGCTCAATTAACAAAACATTGTTTGTGAAGTCAATTTTATTTGGCATCAATTAGAGAAGCTCCTTGTGCATTTTCATTGTTTTTGAAACATTGGGCAACGTTTTGAAACGTGCAGAAACGATCAGAAGCATTCGGAAACGATCACAAACGCCTGGAAACGATCGTCTGAAACGGCTAGAAACGTTGTGAAACTATCTGAAGCAAAATAGTGGGTTATAGCAGACAAAAGGTGATGTAGTAGGCTATAGCAGGCCTAAAGTTCAAGAATGCACTGAATTCTTATATTATGAAAACTCAAAGTTCAGTGGGTTATAGAAGCCAAAAAGTTTAGCATAATGGTGAAATCCTGTATTATACAAAATGAAAATTCAGTAGGTTACAACAGGCCAGAAGTTGGAGAATACGTTGAATTCTTGCAGTAAAAAAGTTCAAACTTCATTTGGCTATGGCTGGTCAAGTGTTCAAGAATACAGGGATATCTTAAATTAAAAAATATCAAATGTTCAGTGGGTTATAGAAGCCCAAAAATTTGAGCATACGGTGAAATCTTGTATTCAAAAAATTCGGAAATTTAGTAGGTTACAACAGGTCAAAAGCTGACGAATGCGTTGAGTTCTTGCAGTAAAAAAGTTTAAACTTCAGTTGGCTATGGCTGGCCGAATGTTCGAGAATACGGGCATATCTTACATTAGAAAATATTAAAGTTCTGTGGGTTGCAGACAGCCAAAAGTTTGAGAATACGATGAATTCTTGCATTGAAAAAATTCAAAGATCAGTGGGTCATAGGAACGCAAAAGTTCGACATGAAGTTGAGATCTTGTATTAAAAAATTCGGAAATTGAGTAAGTTACAACAGGCCAAAAGTTCGATCATACGGTGAAATTTTGTATTCAAAAAATATGGAAATATAGTAGGTTACAACAGGCCAAAAGTTGGAGAATGTGTTGAGTTCTTGTAGTGAAAAAGTTTAAACTTTAGTTGGCTATGGTTGAGCGAATGTTTAAGAATACGGGGATATCTTACATTAAAAAATATTACAGTTCAGTGGGTTACAGATAGCTTACCGTGCTCACAGCCTATACTCGAACCAAGTTCTCTCAGAGTCTGCTTACTTTGGCGTGAATCTCCATTTTTCAAATTAGCAAACTTGTTAATTATTTGCCAGTTTGCGTCAGGTGTTCCCATAGCAACCTCATGATTAACATCTGTTTGTATTGAATCAGTGTGTAAAGTCATGCATAATTGATGAGTCAAAGTCACTGGTGGCGTTGATGTGCTCATTATGGCATAATAACCAAACGCAGAAATGCTGCGAAAGGTAAAGACCAAGCAAGCAAGTGAAGCACAGTGCCCTTGGTGTGGTACAGGCTACAGATAGCCAAAAGTTCGAGAATACGATGAATTCTCACATTGAAAAAATTCAAAGATTAGTGGGTTATAAAACGCGAAAAGTTCGAGCATATGGTGAAATCTTGTGTTAAAAAAATTTGGAAACTGAGTAAGTTATAACAGGCCAAAAAATCGAGAGTACGCTGAAGTCATTGTTGTATTAAAAAATTCAAAGTTGTGGGTTATAGACGGCCAAATGTTCAAGCATACGGTGAAATCTTGCATTAAAAGAATTCGGAAATTCAGTAGGTTGTAGCAGGCCAAAAGTTTGAGAATACCGTGAAATCTTGAATTAAAAAAATTCTGACTTCAGTAGGCTATGACTGGCCAAAAGTTCGAACATACGGTGAAATCCTACGTTGAAAAAAATTAAAAGTAGTGGGTTAAAGACGGCCAAAAATTCGAGACTACGGTGAGTTCATTCTTGCATTAAAAAATTCAAAGTTCAGTGGGTTATTGAAGGCCAAAAGTTCAATCCTGCTGTGAACTCGTAGCTGAAAAAGTCGTGGAAGATTTCTAGTCAAAGATAATCGTCTGGTTGAATGTTCGGCTCCGCTTTCCATGCCAGTTAAGGTTGATGAGACTGTCTCCTTCAACGCACAGTACACAGTTGCCGCA
>JAOBRC010319572.1:0-13207 GCA_027575255.1 Scolionema suvaense
CATTTATGGGCAAGAATAAGTGGTCCAAATTTCAAGGCCATAGCTATAGTGAAAGTTGGTTTTCCGAGGGGGGGGGGTGGAACCACCCCCCCTTGTTATGTTGGAGTAGTCAAAAAGGCATGTTATGTTAACTGTTAAGTTGCCAGATGATTTTTTTGTCTGGCATAGAAGATGTGCTGCCTGACTGACATTTGAGTGATTTTCCAAGATCATGCCTGACAAATTCCTACATCAGACACTATTTTCAACCAAGATCATGCCTGACAAATTCCTATGTCAGACACTATTTTCAACCAAGATCATGCCTGACAAATTCCTATGTCAAATACTATTTTCAACCAAGATCATGCCTGACAAATTCCTACGTCAGACACTATTTTCAACCAAGATCATGCCTGACAAATTCCTATGTCAGACACTATTTTCAACCAAGATCATGTCTGACAAATTCCTACGTCAGACACTATTTTCAAACCTGCCTTCATGACATAAACGTATACCAGGCGGATGGCTGTCAGACGCGGAGCATAGCATCTGTACTCAATTAGGAAAGTTTTGGAGTCTCATAGGTCTGCAGCAGTCAATGCTACTGGTACTTAATTTAATTTTGCCTTAAATATCTTTACTTGGTTTAGTTGTTCCACGTTGTCCTTTAAAAACATGAGGACAAGATGTTTTGTGACATAACTGCACCTCACCCTTGCTTACTGGGTTTCGTTCAGCATCTTAGTTCCACATTGCTTTGTACTATGGATTTCAACTACAACTGAAGGGAAGTGCATATTAACTGTCATGGCATGTATTATCAGTTTACTTTTGTTGATTCTCATTGTTTTAATTAATGTTAATTTATATTCAACCATAGATGCATCATCAGTTGTTTCCGCAAAGCCACCTGAACCTGACTTAAGGTTTTATCGGAAACTGATGAGCGAGATTCCCCTGGAATGTGATAGCTCTCCGTTGCTGCTGGATTGTCTGCTACAACAGGTGTGGTCATGGATGGCTTTTTTATTTTATTCATGGTTGAACTATGTCTATGAAAACCTATGAAAATGTAGAATGTATTTTTCTCTGGAGATACAGTGATTCCTAGCACAGATACAAGGCATTGAAGTTTTGAAGACCTGGTTCGAAGACCTAGTTTCAAGATTTTTTAACTGATTTTCTTACTGTATCATTTGAAAAGAAAGGATTTTCACCAAAGTTCAAACCATTCAAAATCAATTTATGAATGAATGAGACTAACTTTAAATAGCTTGTGAATTGATCTTTCTGCATTCTTCAAGGGTAGCCTTCGTCTCGGTGCAGAAAGCATTTATCTGCCTTTCAGGTTGTTGCCATTGTTGATGGACCTAATCCAATGGATATTCCGGAGCAACCGCGTCAGGATGGTCTGAGCCATTTGATTGGTGGATACCTGGACATAAAGTTGGCTGCTCTTGGTTTATCACCATCAGAGGTTAGTTCCCAGACCCAGGGAAAAAGCGTTTCAGGTTTGCCCCTTGTGAAATTGCCTTAAGACGTTTCCTATTCCTGGAAGTGCCAAATTTTTGCATGCGGGCTCTTGAATCTCTCTTCTTGGCTAGCTGCAGAGAAATAGTCACCGTGTAGGAAACAGAACAATAAGCTTTATTCATTTTCTTCTGGAGAACAGTAGGCATTGCGTTCTATTGTTTCCCCACCATTGTAATGAAGGGGGACAAATCCTTCTAATGAGGGAGGGGATGAAGGAGGGAGGAATGAGCAAATTTTGCTTGGTGAGGGTACACTGCCTCTCTCCCCCCTCCTAGCAATGAAAGAAAAGCTGTCGTAGTGCTTGGGGTCAAGTTTTGGTCCTGAATAAGTGAGAAAGACACTCAAAGGGATCTTTTTTTGCTATCCTTTATTTTTTCGTAAAAATCACCGGAAAGGTGTTACCGTACCAAACTTCTTTAGCCATTAGCTAGTTGACAGGGGAAGGAGAGGAGTTCTTCTACCAGATTTAACTGTTATGACTTACAGAATGTGACTTCAGAATCATTCCTCATGTCCTGCCTTTGAGTCTATAAATCAGTTGTTGTGCTATGTTGTGCTGTGTCTAAATGCAATTGCTGTCCAAGTGTCAAAAGGAATTTCTTCCTCTCTGTCTATTTTTGGACTTTGTTTTTCTTAGACAGAGCATCAGAAGAAAGCCGAAAAGCCTCGTTCTACAGAGGTTATCTACTTCGGTGATAGGCAACGATTCCGTTTACTCGAGATGCCTACTGAGAAAGCTGGTAAAGCATCACAAATTGAAGGCATGATGCAATCTATGCATCCGTATGCTAGTTTCGTGTCGTACTTGCAACCACAAGAAGGAGACTGGGTTGAAAGCTGCATACGTCGACAGCAATTGTATAGCTTCTGCTCAAAGCTGAATCTGATAACTGTTGATAAGTTTGAACGTGCAATGAGACAATATGTGTTTGAATCATTGCCACTCGAAACTGCAGTTGAGACAGGTAATGTCATTGAGGGTGATGCAGTTGAAGAGCAGCTTGAGAAAATCGTTAGCCGCTACGATGACCCATACTACGACATACAGAATCTTTCGAGCAGTCCGAGTCTTGAGAAACAGGCTTCACAAACAAATGAAAGTGTCAGTTTGAGGAACTTGGATGGCTATTCGTGCCTGGAGGGACTGGAACCTAACATTTTGCTGCAAGTAGGTGCCAATGTGGAATTTGTATGTATGTTTTCATTTAGTGAAAGTTACAAAGCTATGGAGACACTTTCCATCTTATATCACTTAACCTTATAGTGAAACAATGTATTGATGAGAGTATCATTTTTTAGTTCCTACAAAGAACATGTGCTAGTATCGTTATTGGAAAGTGTTGCAGCTGCTACTTGTATTGGCTATACTTTTTGCAGAAGGTCCAAGCCATTCAATATTCACCTGATTGGAAGATATGAGAGTGCAAGCCAAACCAAAGTATTGTTCATGTAGAAACAGTTCTATATCAATCAAACTGCTATAGTGATAGTGTCTACTCCATCCTGGCGTGAAAAGGGTTTCAGCTAAACTTGAAGGCTAGGGCTTTAAAATAGCTCATTGGTATAGCGCAGTCACTTCGTGCACACTAAATCGACAGTTTCAATGAGAAGTCTCTGGAGACTAAGACGAGTAGTATGTATAGGTTTTCACTTTAACCCTCCATCTATCCCAAAACCTTTTTTTAGCAGTGAAAGAAGGTAGAAACCCAATCATGACTTGATTTTTGAAACTCAATTTGATTTTGACAGTATATGTGGAGTGATCTACTCTATTAGAGAGGTATTTGTTGTGTCACAGTTTAACTGCCGTGTTTCGAGTATTTCACATGGTTTTAGTGAAAAGTGTTCTCTGTGGGGGTTCTACCACACCTGAAGAGTATCTCTCTACTTGTGAGTTAAGACACTTCAAAGGGTAAAATTAGACTAGAACTACTAGTTGCTTCTAACTCATAAATGAATAGTAGTCCACAAAATTATCAAGTCAATTCTTCCTTTACCCTTGTGAGTGCATATCGAGCGAAGCGACTTGTATTTTGTGGCTGTTGCAAGATTTTTGTTATGTTGACATATGATTGACAAGTAGGCGTTCCCTGTTACGAATAGTTGTGTTCACACTTCATGGTTCCGTCTTGATAATCGGTTACTTAGCCTTGCTTGATCTGCCACCCGCTATTAGAACTGACAACAAGATAGAAGTACGGACTATGTTCACACATGTTCTGATAACGTGTGAACTTCACTAATTATGTGGTGTTGACATGCACTGGCCTTTGCTGAAATGCATTCATTAGTGCTGCTAGTTGCACATGCGTCATGCCCTGCAATTATAGCTTCCTTCTGATTGGATAAAAAAGTTTCAAGGGTTTTCTTCGCCTTGATGTTGAAGTCCATTTAAATCCTTTGTTTGATTATCAGGACGGCGGAACATTGTTTCCATGTTAAGACTATGCGGTCATGATAAATAAATTATGCATGAAGAAATTTCTCACTCGATACGTAGTGTGAACACATGCAATAACTCTGTGGGTCACTTATTTCTCTTCATGAAACGTATTCAACAAACTGTTTGCGATGAGTATCTTTGCTACCTTTCAGTTAAAATGAATTGCGTTGAACATTTACTCCCCGACAATTATCCTATACACACTTGCATCATGAAGATAACAATAGGAAACCATCAAGCATTGATGAGACTTTGGTGTGAGATTTCATTCAGTGGACTAAAGTGGAAAAATACTAAAGTGGGTTTATCAGTCAGACAGCAGTTCTGTGTCAGATGAGAGATGCTATGTGGGGAATATATGTTGGAGTTAGAAGGGACCATGCTACTCTACGGGTAGAATATGCTTTAGTATTCAAGGTTTTGCTAAGGAACCACAAAGGGTGCTTTGATTTGTAGCCTTTGGCATCTCACAAGTGATAAAAGTTCAATCTTCTAAAAAGAAAACAGAGATAACTTAAAGTGCTTGGATAAATGCCTGAAAATGTTAGCGCTGAGTGATAGTGAAGTAATGAAAGGAAATGGAATCTAACAAACATAAATCTATCCCATAAAACTTTGATTAGTAAATTTCTCTGTGTTCTTGTATTCTGTAAGGTACTGGACAGTGTTTCTGAGACACGCCCATACATTGATACGTACTACAACCGTGGCAACAACACTCTCCTTCTTGTTTTGCACAATCCGTCCAACACTAACCTCCACAACACGTTCGGTTGGGATGCATGGTTGCACTCGAACATCAGTTTTCGAAATTATTTAGAGTTTGTTGCCATGGAGATCGATGATTGGATAAAAGAAGAAGAGAGAGTGGAAGAAGAGAAAAAGATGGAACTAGAACGGAAAAAGGAACTGGAGAGAGAAGTTCCTCCTCCAACTGCTGTGCCTATTAAAGAAAGGAGCAGGTAAGGTATATACCTATCTATCTTTTCACTTTCCTCGTTCACTTCCCTCTTCACCCTGGTACCTTCCCCTACCCTCCCCCTCTCACTATGTCTTGCCTTGCCCCAGATGTTTTGTTGCTATAACCACGTGTGTATGTGTGATGACTGGGGATTGGTTTGCTTATCCATTAATGCAAATCCTCCAACGTGCGCCAAGTGATGCTATGTACAAAGCATTCTGATAGTATCTGTTCGCAATTTCCTGCATTTTTCAGCAAAACTTTGCTCTCAAAGGGGCGTGTCCAGCTTAGGAGGGACATTACTAATTGTGTTTTAAGGGGATGCTGTGCTCGGGAAGGCCTGATTGTGGTTTTCGAAGGGCCCGCCAGGACCATCTTGGTCCTCTGATGAGGACCATCTTAGGATCATCTTTCTCATGGGGTAAACTTATTGAAAATGGGCATTAAATTGATTGTTAATGGCTGCCAAGTTTTAGAACTCCTTTGTCTTTCCAAAAAAAACTAGAGGAATTCTTTGGGAACACAACCCCATCACCTACATCTTATTTCGTCCTTAGATTTGGTCTGATGACTCGGGCAGAGATTCAAGCTCAGAAGAATGCAGAAAAGGAGCAGGGTCAGAAAAAAGGTGGTGGGAAGAGTCGTTCTAGAAGTGCAAGCCCAAAGAAGAGCCCATCAAATTCACCAGAGAAGAAAAAATCAGGTTTGGAAGAAATTCATTTTTCACATTTGTCTTACGTTTCATAAGATTCGACATACTGAAATTTAGAGCTGTGTTTAGCTACATAACATCTGAAGTACTTTTGAAATTTTTGAGCTTCAGTTTTAGAATTTTATGAATATGGACAATGCTTGCTTATTTAGGCAGGGCATGATGATTAGAAGTGCATTATGACTAGCGTTTTGTTTTGATGTGATGTTTGCTTGTGAAAAAGTAGTTGCATGTTATTGATTCCTATACTTCAAGCCAGTGTTGTCTTATATTCCATATAAGGTATTTTTCACTAGAACAAGTAGAGATAAAAGTTGCCTGAAAATCTGAAAAGTATAAGGAACAGTGACCCTCAACTGAAGTTTACTAGTTGCAAAAAAAGATTTTATCAGACGTTAGACACTATACCTTTCAAAGTCAAGTCATGAATGTACCACTTCATTCAAACACCGTTTCTGCATAAGTATGTGGATTCAAGCGACAATTTTTTAGTCCCGATCCTTTAAATTGTTATTCCTTATTGAAGCCCCATGCTGCCATGAGGCAACTGTGTTTTTCCTACAACAAAAAATGCCCTTTTTATATTAACTATGCCGGTGTTTGATAAAAAACTCTGCTTTTATATCATGAGGTCTATTACAGCCCTCATTTGACAGCACTGACCGCTTTTGTGCTCGCAAATATCATTGCCCAAAAAATCATATAGGAAATTTTCTTCGCTGCACTATGAAATCAATGAATTCAAGCCGTGCATATTACCTATGTGTTAAACTCATTTGCAGCTCACTCATTCCTGCACCTATTTACACATGATATCCAGAATTTAGGATGTGACTTGTTTGATTGAGATAAGTACATGTCAGGTTATTAAAAACAGATTTCGCATATTTCTGTTTCTTCTTCGCATAAACGTAGGCTAAGGCTCGCCTGGCTCGCTAGATAATTTTAACTATCTGAACAACCACCACCCAAAAAATAAACCTGTATTAGGCCCTGTCTTGGTCGTCTTAAGAATTGACCTTTGTACGATATTCCTGAGACATGCTCTCTTTAGCTATAGTTAGCCCTGGTTGTCTCTCCTTGTATATCTACTATAGTCCAAGGCTGATTATGTTTGCTTATATGACTGCAATCATTTCCTTTAGGTCACAGAACTCCATCTGCAAAACGAAGTGCACTCAATGCTAACAAATCCAAAACGCAGACATCGAAGGCAGATGTTCGTGATCAGCCAATCGAAGAGAAAATTGAGGCAAAAGATTACAAGTTTTATGGTTACAACCTGGGTGACGATCTTGTGCATGTCAGCGGCGACCAATCGTTTCTATTTCCAAACAATGGAACACTGATAAAGATTGATAAGACGAGTTTTATTCAGAAAACAACATGTGTTACAACAACAGTGTATCGTCGAGGCCACGTCTTTAGTATGCATTTTGTGAACCCGAAAGATGAAGAGGCACTTCAGGCTGACTTGAATGCTTCTCACTTTGGTCCTGCTAGTGGTATGTTTTGTAGTAAATGAGCTCTATTCTAGTGATGTTGTCTGATGTTCTTTTGTAACAGTTCTCATTTGCGTAAATGATTCTAAAATTAATTGGGATACGAAAGTAGAGTTTCCACAAGTTTCTGCAGCTTGAAGCTGTTCTTTAATCCTGGTGAAAATGCTGAAAGATAAATTGATATCCGTGTTGCTGCCTCGGATCTGAAAAGTTTCATTTTAAAATTATTACGAAAATTTGGTTAAAATACATCTTCCCCTAAATTCAGTTTCTTGGAAAACTGGTACTCAGTGAAATCTCCTGGAACAATCTGGCTAAAACATGTAGAATTTAATTTATAGGAGAACCAGGACTCAAGTGAAACCCTGCAGGTTGACCTAGCCAAAGGGTTCCTTCAAAATTCAATTTTAAAAAAAACGGTATTCAGTGAAACTCCCTTGAAAACGGTCTGTTGAAATATTTCTGTTTCAGAATTCAATTTAAAGTAAAACCTCCTGGAACTATCCTTTGAAGCATACCTTTGCAGCATGCTGAAAGCCGTGTAGCTCGGGAAACAAGCTGGTCAATTCAGGCTTTACAGGATTGTCTCTGAAGATCTTAAATATTGAGTCAGTGGGATATGCTACTGTTAAAATTTATTTATTTTGCAAAAAGACCATAATTTCTCTCCTCCGGAGTCTAAACCCCCACCTAAAGATTATTACCCCCACCTGTAGTTGCCAACCCCTATCTACCTCTATCTATTTAAAATAAGACCTAAAAACAAACGTGCACACTATGAAGATAGGACTTACAGACAAGGCACATGGTAATTCAGATCAAAGTCCCATAAGACTTGCAGCAAATGGACCTAACTATAACATGACCAAAGAAAGCCTTGTATGGTATATGGTATCTATCTTTTTCGCTTGTTATCTCTACTTTTGAAGTCTGTGGGTAAAATGGACTACATCAACCCCAACCTACAAAAATTTGGCTCCATCATAATCTCCAGCCCCCAGCCCAGGTCTAGATTTAGCTCAACCCCTACTGTAAGCATGTTTTTGAAAATTGCCCAACACCCTCCCCCATTATGATGGGTGGTGGAAACTATGAAAGGGGCCTGGTGCAGAACAAAATGAACGTTTTTTATGTGAAAAGCATTTAATTAAAAATGTAGCTGGATCTTTTAAAGAATAAACCCTCTCGCAGAAAATGTTTTTCTCAGAAAATATCTCTCTCAAAGTATGAACCAGTTATCATCAATGCAGCTGCTTATTTGGCCTGGGTGTGATCTTAATTTTAATGTGCTAATCTAATTGCAATTTTCTTTCTGCACTGTCTTGATGTGTAGATAGAAAGATGAAGCATTCTGTAGTCTGGGAAGCAACACAATTAAGCATCTCTATCAGATTCCTGGTGAATTAGTTTTCTGATACCTTGCAGTCCAGGTATGTGAACAAAGAATGTCTAAGTGATGATTTTCAAAGAATTCTCCTATTTGATCTTTTATAGGTGTGAGTGACACACGAACAGAATCTGTCTTGTCACGTCCGCTGTCACAAGCTACCACTGTTCAGTTACCCCCTCTACCGAAATTCTCGCCACCCATTGCTGCGTATTCCTGCTTATACTGTCAAATGAATGATGGACTGATATGGGCAATTTCCGCTGCCATACCAGAACCAATGACAGAAATTGAAGTAACGATATCAAAAATACTATCATCTGTTTCTAAAGAGGCTAGTGATGTTGTAGTGCCATCCACCAGCGGTACTGCTAACGCTCCGAAAAGTCCAAAGGGTAGACGGAAAGGTAATTGATGGACTCAAATACAACAACATTATCTTGTAACTGCACAAAGCTTTTTGCAACTGCCATCCTCGGGTGCTACAAAGACAACTCCTGTAGCACCTGAGAATGGCCATTGCCGAGAAGCTTTGTGCTCAAACAGCTGTATTTGAGTTCATACTTGCTGTGATATGACTGACCTATTTTCTAGAGGTGCTTTATTATACTTTTGAGGTGGTTTGACACCGAATGGGGTCGAAATTTTCGAAATTTTGCTTTTACTGCAATACAACAAATCAGCCTTACCGAACACCTGTTTTTTACAGAACACAAGTATCTTTTTTCGTTTTTATATGGCCAATCTTTGAAGTTGTGAGAGTGTCGTGATTTTATGCAAAAACTCACCCAGAGCTTAATATAAGACTTACCTTAAGGGGATAAATTTTTGCGTGGACTTATTTTTGCGAGTCCAACTTTTAGGGCGTTTTGCGTGGATTTATTTTTGTGAATCAGATTTGCGGAGACAATTTGTTGAAGTAATTTAGCAAATGAGCATCAACAAAAGAAACAGAGGAAGTTACGGACATGCAGATAGAAAAAAACAACAAGTCCGAGCAATTGTTATTGATTAACGATCCAAAAATAGTTGTATTTGCTTTTGGTCAGGCTATGACATCATTTTGATAAATTTTGCGTGGATTTAATTTTGCAAATTTACCAAAAATTCGCGAAAGTCGCAACAATTAAACCACGCAAAAGAAAATCCCCTTAAGGTAACCCTATTCAGTATGGGGTCATTTGGTCATTGTACTTATGGGGGAGGGGGGGATTGATTCCGCCCCCCCCCCCCTGCTCTAGTATTTCCGGATTGGCTATTAGCTATGACCACCAAACTTGGTATGGTGGTAGACCAACATGTGATGAACAATTTGACATCATTATAGTTTATGCAGTCTCATTATTTATCCAGTGATGTCATCATAATTAGTAATGGATGCCTATAATTATGCCGAATTTAAAAATTTGCATAATTAATTATTTTTACGCGAATTTGCCTGTGTTACATTGCAATAGGTCCTAATTGACTGAAAATAAGCTTAAAGTCCCCAAACTTCTTCATTTTAAGGTATTTTATGTTAAAAATGCAGAAAATTAGTTACAGTCCACTCTCGATAACTCGAATCTCGAAAAATCGGACTACTCGATAAGTCAAACTAAACTGTCAGTCCCAACAAGCCCAATTCCGTGAAAAAGCTCTTGGCAACTCAAATTCTCGATAGGTCGAACTTTTTTCAAGGCCCTCTGGGAGTTCGAGTTATCAAGAGTGGACTGTACATGTCACGTGACAAAAGGGTGTTATCTCAGGAACGGGTACAGCAAGCTGTACCGAATTTGGCCAGGATATGCGTAAATTCTTATAACTAAAAGCCTAGAAAAAGGAAGTCTTAGGCTTATGCCGGTTTTGAGATATTTTCCGAAAACCCGAGGGGGACCGGAATCACCCCCCCCTCCCCCATACGGAATAGGGTTATAGAGCTGAAACGTTATTGTAAAGATAATTGAAAACGTTCTCTGACTCACTGATCTGCAACCAAAGACTGTGTAAAAAAGCTACTTTTCGACATGTTTTGATGATTTCTGAGGAATGTTGATTTTCAAACTTCGAGCAAACATTATTGTAAGAAAAGCCTGGTCCGATCATGCTCAAACCTTCTGGAAAGTTGTACCAGAACCTCCTCTGTGTCCTAAATCTACAACCTTTTCATTATCCATAGCCGTTCGATAACCATTTTTCTATTATTAGTACTTTCATGTTATTCTCAGAGGGTAATGTTGGAAAAAATGATATGTTACCCCTTGGAAATATCATAAAAGTGTTTATAAAAGAAAACCAGTTGTAGATATTGACAAGCTTTTAGGTTCAGGACACAGACTGGGTTCCGGTGCTTGTTCATGTGAGTCGTGCTATAACTCCAGCGAACTACTCTAGGTGTGCTATTATTGTTTATCCTCAGATAGCTCATCACTTTCATATGCTTATAAATTTAGCCTTATTTGTACTTAAAGTTGGGGGCACACTGCACCCATCCTGCATTTCAGAGCACCACTACTGAACCTTTAAACCAAGATGCAAAACCTGGAGAGTTTAATAGAATTATCCACGGTCTTTTTGGTGCAAAGAAGAAATTTCTTGCATCCAACATTTGGCTGTGACATGTGTGTGTTAATGCCATTGGGTCAAAATGTGGGGTGTGACATCGTAAAAAGGGCTTTTTAGCTGCATGTAAGTGCATAAAAACTTGACCAATTGCTTTTGGGAAGGTTCTGAGCCTATTCCAACTGCCCGTAACTTTTCCTGAGATCATAAGAAGAACCTATTTATGACATGTTAAAATAATAGATTTCTATCTATGGTGGTAACAAATGATGATGTCGTCGTTGCTACCTGCTGTTTTTGAGACAAACTTAATACAGTTTTGTTCTTTATTATATCTACAACCCTGGTCAAAATATATTGGCACGTATGCACATTTTTGCCATGTTCCGTACCGCGAGTAAATGAAAGTAGGTCGGCAAGTACCGAGCTGCAAATCAGGGCGGGAGGGTGAGTTTTGTTCGAGAGATTTCCTATTTCTGACATTTGAAAAATCATGTTTTGGCATTTCTAGGGTATGTACAGGGTGTGGTAGGGCTCGTTTTAGGGCATGGCTTGGGTTTTTTAATTTTTTCAGGTAATGTAGAGAACAAAAGGAGTGGAATTTGGTCTACTAGCTTCAATTGCTAGAAACTGCACTGAGACGGTCGACAGAGGTTGCTAAACACCTGCAAGAAATTTCATGAAGCGCTTGCAATTCAAAGTGCTTTTACAAGCAAAAGTGGTAAAAGGTGCATTTTTGATTTTGGCTGAAAAAAGCCTTTGTGCCAAATATTTTGTCCATGATTGTCTAGAAAAATAGAAAATCGCGTTATCTTCTGATTTCAAGAGGAGTTTTGAGTTTTGGGTTCCAAATTTAGAAAATATAGCCAATTTAAAATTTTTTAGACAACCCTGGTAAAAATATATTGGCACGCATGCGCATTTTTGCCATGTTCAGTACTGCGAGTAAATGAAAATAAGCATGGTTTCTGCCAGGTATTCTAGTCCTCCCTTAAAATGGAAAATTCCGCTTACTGCTATCTCCCCCCTTAAATCATCTAGAAAATTACCGTGCCCCCTTATGAAAAATTCCCCCCTTAAAATAGAAATGTTTTTCACCCAGATCCCCCTTGAACCTTGAACCTTACTTTCAAATAATTAGCAACAACATGTCTTTATTCTGTGCATTTTCTAAAGAAGCTAGTAATCATTTTTTAGTTGTATTTTGAAATCTAAATGAAAGAAGTTGTAAGTTAAAGCAAGTAAATTTAATGTCGACTGCCAAAAATTATCCATAGAAGATATCACCAAAGACCGTACAAAATCATTTCTGCACAGGGTTTTTCCTAACCACTTCTTAGGTCCAGTTATAGGACGTAAGAAACTCGATTTCCTAAAAACTCAATTTTCTAACAAAGCAATTTCCTGTGTAGTGTACATGCACCAGTATGAACAATTCCATACACAGATTTGACAAGCAAAGACTGAGGCGTTTTTCTGTGAAGTGTGTACATGCCTACAAAATACTTCCTGAGGACTAAGGGCCCTTTATATTGAATGCAATTGCAGTATAGTTTCCAGAAAAATATCTTAGCGCTTACACACCCGACAAAATTTGGGAAAATTTTTAAAATTGAGTTTCCGAAAGTCAATATGTTCGTAGAAAGCGGACGTAAGCAAAATTGGCCAGAAAAAATGTTACGAAAATCTGTATAACAGAATTGCCTTTTTATTACACACTTTAAACTCCTTTAGGTCAAACTCGAGTACAGTGAATGTGTCGAAAAAAGGGAAACTGCACATGCTCCGCCACAATTGCGCATCAGATAGTTGAGAGCTATGGCCATTGCTGGAATAGTGGGGGATTGTTTTAATGATCTTACATTGGCACAAACAAAATACAAAACTTATTCGTAGCTTTTGATGTTTCTCCTTTTGCACGCATGTTTTTCTGTTGCACCTAAAATGAATTTATGACAACATTTTTGTGTCGACGTTTCGTAATCTCCAGTAGGCATATTTTGTGTTGTACCGTAATGATTCGATTAAGCCCCCACCTTCCAATAAGCCTCCCCCCTTGAATAAGCCCCCACCCCAAAACTAATTTCTGACTAATAAGCCCCCCGTTTTAGAACACAATATCCGCGCGGAGGGGAAGGGGGGA
>JAOBRC010319683.1:0-13206 GCA_027575255.1 Scolionema suvaense
CATAGAAACAAGCAAAAAGCTTTAAATCAACAGATATTAACAGTACACAGATACACAAAATTCAGACAATCACTGCCGAAAATCTTTACCAAAATGGTTTGGCGAAGATATTTTGGCAATGATTGTAGATAGGATTAAACAGTTTTGAGGTCAAAAAACGCTTGAAAGATGCATTTGAATGCTCTTTTGTCTTCTAGTTTTAGCTAAAATGGTCAGAAATCTGCTAATTTGGTATTATGCCCTCTGGCCCATATCTCAGAAACTATAAGGTATAGGACCTTCAAATTTACACTGAATCTGTCTTAAGCCGAATTTCACTTGAGCGAATGTCGTGGCGATGCGAAACTTTCGCTGCAGCGAAATATTTCGCTTCAAGAAAGTTGAATGGGCTGCAACTATTTTTTTCACCTCGACGAACACGTGCAGCGCACATTTCAATTACTGCGCATGCACCAAAGCGAAAAAATTCGCTTCGCCGCTCATTTCGCTGTGACTTTGACTCAGGTGGAAATCCACCTTTATGAAATAATATCAAAAATCAGGAAGTTTCCATGCCTTTGTTTTTATCGTCCCAGTTAAAATAATGTTACGGGCAGAAAAATCGACAGACAAGCGAACGGGCTCTTATTCGAACCATGAGTCAAACTCACGAGTTTGTAACACACTACCTTTTTGGATTCGAAAACAGATATAACACAAAGCATTTTCTTTTAACCCTAATCCCCCCGGGCGATTTTGGTTTTGGCAACCCCTGGGGAGGGGGAGGAGGTCATAAAAATGCCTCCCGAAGCCAAAGTAGGGCAGTTCCATAAATAAACTTAGTATATATGTTCCTTACTTGTGGACCAAATAAAGCTCTATACTATGTCTAACGTTCGAAATGCAGCACTTAATTTAAGATGCAGCGGTATTGTGATTTGGCTAGACTGCTCAAAAGTGGTGAAAAAGTACAAAAATCGATTTCCTTCAATTTTGCAGCCGAAAAAGGTTTTTTAAGCTGGTTTTTGGTGTTTTCTACAATCTTGGACAAAATATTTCGCCAAGGAGTCCAAATTTACATGAATTCTTATTCCCAATACTGAATACTAAATAACATCAAAACGTCGATGTTGGATTAGCATGTAACAAAGTTTATGCTCCTAGGTTTGAATGCACAAAAATTTCCCAACATTGCCTGATGGGGGAGGAGGTATAATAAGTGGGGGAAGGGGGAAGCTACATGTGAAATAATAATTTATGCAAACTATCTGGGATACATGACTCTACATATGTATCAAGTTTCCCTGACGATTTATATGAAATTAACCTCTGGCAAGTAAAGTATTCGGGACACTATGGACATTGGCATGAAAACATGGTACTGTGGTGAATATATTTTGTCCAAGATTGTAGTGTATTGCAATGTGTCTGACATGTTTTTAGTAAAAAGCTGATATTCCGTAATTTGGGCAATTTTGGGAGGACCGCGAGCCAAAGTGACCCCCCCCCCCCCCGGGGTTCCCACATTGACCATACAAACTAATGTGCCGCCATTATGGACAAACAATGGAGAATTCGGTAGCACCAATTTTTGGGACCCTACAAGTCATAAAACCGCTAGCGTCAAATCTGCGTTAAACTAGAGTTATGAGCAATCAAACGTCGTGGGGGAAAAATTAATATAGAATAAGCGATGGATGAAAGTGCTTGATAACAAGGGCTATGTCGGAACAGTCCTGATGGATTTTCCGAATGTGTCTGACACTCTTTACCACCAGCTGTTAGTCTCACTGGCACAAAAGGAATTTCAGCACTGAAGCTTTCGTACTTAATAAATGCTAGAGGTTGATCATTTGCAAGGCGAGTCTCAGAAATGCGATTCAAGAGACATGATTTCTCTCATGTAACCCGCCACAGCTGCGTGGGATGTGCCGAATTATAGTTCTATGATACATTTGTATGGAGAAGAGATTATTTTAATCATAAAACATGAGAGACTTTTTGGAAATCGTAGATATCAACATCATAAAAAGGGACATGATGAAAGCATACCTCCATCCGTTTTCATGTCGCAGTACATGGGAATGTATTTGTTATCAACGTACACCAGATGGCGTCCACTGACTGATCCTGGAAGCTTGTTCTTGATGTCCAGGCAGCTTTTCTCCTGAGAAAGAAAAGGATTTAAAATTCCCAAATGATCTCAAATTTATAAAGTTTAAAGAAAGAAGATTACCCTCCTTATGTATTACGACATGATTTAGCTAGTCTTCCATTTTAAATTATCAAACAGTAGTTAATTCTCTAGCTATATACAGAGAGGTGTGCAAACACCAAATCACACAAGGGGGTGTCACTGAAATGTACATTCTGCCGCATGAACAGCTTGGGAACAAATTGGACAACTTATCAAGGTCACTCACGGAGTAATAAGGAGAAGTGGAGAAATAGAGAACAGGCAATTAACAATAAAAGGTGATAGACACAGAGACAAAGAGTAAATAGAGTAAAATCAGGAAGAAAAACCGAGGGAACTGAAAAAAGAAAGGCAAAGACAAAGAAGGGAGAGAGATGGGAGGACAGTAGCATATAAATTGGCTAAGACGATGTCGAAATGGTCAAGTGATTCACTTGAAGATCCAATATCGGCTTCTCCCAAGTTATATGTATTGCCTCTTCTACTTTCCGCTGGAAGTCTGTTGTAGCAGGATCTGAAACAAAAGAACAATCACGATGACATTATTTATAACTTTCCTGTAATCGCATGTATGGAAACACGTTCAAAAGGTGAAACAGAGACATAACGTTGCATGGTACTATTGCAACTGGGAATTACTCATCTAAAATTAAAGACTGTTGGGCCGGATCAAATAATGGTCAGCGGCGTAGAAATAAACATGGCCGACTCTGCAAAATCAAAACAATCCACGGCTAAAACTTTCAACGATCTAATATTCACTTATAAGCTGCAAAGGGATGGTAGCAAAGGTTTGAAGTCAAAAGATGACAGGTTTCAAGCAGGAATGCTTTGTTTGGCATGTATCTGCTTCACGCACTGTGGTTTAACCACTGTAAACATTGCTGCAAGATGCTTTGTTTTGGACTCAGCCACCCAGCTGTGCAAACTGGGTTGTGCTCTGCAAAAAAACTGGCTGAGCAAGTGAGCGCACGAAGGAGAGGCTGTGATCTAGCCTAACAGTCTTTAAAGATATTGATGATGTCAGCAATGATTCACTATGGGGAAAGACTCAGACATAGAGGTTGATTTGATGGATTTGAGATCTATAAACTGATACAGAAGGTCACAAGAAAATACTTTGTGGAAATCAGACTTGAACGTCTTTCATTTTTAACCCGTTTTTTTTTTTACCCATGGGTGCCAGATACCTGATCATATATCTCAAATAACAACAAGTCGATCTGATCATCCAACCTTACAACTACCGTAATGCAATGCCTCGAATAAGCGCCCGCCTCGAATAACCTGCAGGGACAATTTTCAGGTTTCCATTGCTTTATCTTTGACTTATACTCATTTATATTTACAGAACTTCTGATATCATTTGGAAGCATGTGCCAGACTATAGGTCCAAAGAACCGAAGAGATTCAGATCCGTAATGTGTAGTACGAACAGTAAATGGGGACCACTCCATTTGGCTTCGTAAGCTAAAACGGCCTTCCCGAGGCGTAAAAATGTCTCTCATGAACGATAGTGCTATGCCGATCTTTGTTTTAAACATTTCAATGGCCAAGCATTTCATGTGCCTATGGTGCATTTTATCAGATTTGTCCTTCGTTAGCAGATCATCAAAATTTGAAACATAATCTTTATGGGCCAGACGCAAAGCCCGCTCGTGTAATTTATCAATCTTACGTTGGAGCAATCTACTGTGAAACATCCAAATCAGAGCACAATAATTAAAAAGAGATTTCACAGTAGCTTTCAACAATAAACTGTGCTGGACTGCTGTAATCCTCTCGCCACGTCGAGCAAGAGCGTTTATCTTTTGAGCCACCATGCTACATAGATCAGAAATTTGTTTCGTAAATTTTAATGATTTATCAATTTTTCACAGTGACTTTCACAGGAATCTTTGCTTCTCCTACATTTGTAGTCAGGTTTTCTGAAGGGCACCCAAATTTTATAAAATGTCACTTTTCTTCGTTTAGTTTCATTTTATTTAACCTAAACCCCTCGATTGCAGTTTTAGCGCCTTCCTCTAGAGATGTTACTACTGCATCTTCAGTACTCTTACACGCGTAAAATATTGTGTCATCTGCAAAATTGCAAGTGTTTGTTTGTTCTATTAACCAGAGGAGATCATTAAGAAATATGTTAAATAAAAAACGTCCAACAGCAGATTCTTGAGGAACACCGTACATGAGCTGTTTCCATGAACTGAAAGATGCATTGATCTTTGTTCTGTGTCCTCGTTCTGTTCCATATGACATTATTAATCTTAAAACATCTTTTCTAAAACTATATGCGTGTAACTTAGCTATCAGCATTTTATGCTTCAATGCATCGAATTCTTTAGAAAGATCCATTAGCAGGGCTCCAGCACGGCCCTTACTGTCAAGCAATCGTTTGACATTTTCAATTAGCAGGGTTAAGGCATGCTGTGTATTATACCCTCTTCGAAAAACACATAAATAAGGTGATAAGTGCTCTTCAATGTATTTAGAGATTTATTTATGTATAACTGTCTCAATTATTGTGGAGATAGTAGGTAAGACACTAACTGGCCGATAATTTTATAGTAGCGTCCTATCATCATTTTTATGAATTGGTCTGATGTCTGCCAATTTCAGTTTGTTCGGGAATTCTCCTATTCTGAAAGATTCGTTTATGATGTTACACAATGTGTTACTAAATACGCCAGAGCTTCCCTTTAAATGTTTAGCAGGAATATCATTATGAGGTGCACCCTTTTTAATATTAATTTTGCCAATTTCCTCCAGAACTGCTTTCTCTGTAGCATTTGAAAAGATAAACGAAAAATTCTCAATACACTTGGATGATTTTTATAAGTCTCAATTGCGTTTTTTACTGGCTCACCAGTTTTCTTAAATCCTTTGTCAGCTGATTTATATAATCCTAGATTTGGAACTATCTCTGCAAAATGTTGTTGAAACTTTCGGCAACACAATCACCATCTTCAATAATCTGTTCATCTTCTAGAAGTGTAATTTTCTGATTTCCATGGCATTTATCAGAAATCATTGGTTTGATAATGTTCCAAAACTGCCTACCGTCTTTAACATCTCTCATATCAAGATTGGAAAAATATTTTCGTCTTTCCTTTTTATATAATCCACTGCAAAAGTTTCGTTGTCTTTTGAAAGTTCTTTCACTTTTAGCTGTACGATGTTTATGAAAGCGATGCTCTAGCCTAGATCTAGACATGATAGTCTTTCGTAAAGCTTTAGTCATGTATAGTTTATGATTTCCACGTATTAGTTTCGACTTCTGTGGTGCATGTTTCTCAAGCGTGTTGATAAAAATTTCCTCAAAGTTTTTGTATGTACCATCGCAGTCGTTAAGAGCAACTTTCAAGTCTTCGTTAAATACCCCATTTTCAAAGTTTTTGTATGATCTGTAAGAGATCATTTTAGGAGGCATCTTTGCGAAAGAGTTTTCAAAAGAGTAACAATCATGCAGTGAAAATCTGATAGACCTGTTGAAACGGTCATAGTTTCTTGGAAGCTCTATTTTCGATTTGTCAAAATTAAATCGATGCACCTTCTAGTCGATGACTTGAAACATGTAGGATTGTGTACCAAATTAAACAAATCAAAAATATCACATAATTCAGAAACGGAAGAACCAGTTTCCTCTGCATCAAAATCACCAAGCACAATGATGTTTTCATGGTCAGATGTATATGCCTCTATTACGCGGCTAACTTCATCAGTGTAGATGGTGGCCTGTAAGTTCCCAAAAGAAGCCACTTAGATTTCAGGAGATTTTCTTCAAAGAAACACCCTTCGATATCGTCGAAAAGTTATGTTTTCTAAGTAGTTTAGAAGGAATGTCTTCACGCACATAAATTAGAATGCCTCCTCTATGTTGATTACGGTCCATTCGAAAAGGAGGGGAGGACCATTTAAAAAGAACTGGCTAGTCGGAAATGAAATGTCAATTTTCATTTCGGTAAGTACCAGAATATCAACATTTTCATTTGTTATTTCTTCTAAAGAGTTTTATTTATTCCGCACAGAATTTACATTTAAGTGCGCTATAATGATGCGTAGCAAATTTTGCCCACGCAAGGACTTCAGGGTGGCAGCTGCATCTTCGCCACGGTCAACTTCTGTTTCAGTATCTATGCTTTCATTATTAATATTGTCTAATTCAGAATCTTCGCTTTTGTGTAATGCAGAGGCAACTGATACTGACTCAATGTCCCTGCATGAAACCCGTCAACACTTAATAAATTGCAAAACATTATTAGTTAAAATTTCATCGCCAGAGCTGTTCAAATGCAGACCACTCCCATTCAAGTGCATTTCCGCTGAAAACTTCAAACTATCATGATTTCATGGATTAGACATGTCTACAAGTCATTTTAGATATCTGTAACTTGGCATAAATTCACAAAATAGCTGGCATGATCACAACTCGGGCTGTCACACCCGTTGTGGTCTTCAAAGTCGCCCAATGTTCGAAAATCTGATCTGTCAAATTCAGTCGGTCAAGTCGACAGACAGACATTACTGTCGACTTTGCAACTGAAATTTGAGTCAGATTTAGTATTTTCATAGTAAGTTTTTATATATTTAAGCCATTCCACATACAATCTGGCTTGATACATATTGGCGCGAACAAAGTCCTTCTGAGGTGCCCTAGGGCACCTTTTGGAGGGTCAAGCCCAAAATGAGTGCAGAGCTGACCGACATATTTTCTGTGTGGAGATTCATGAGATACCTTAAAATATGATCGAAATGAGGAGGAATAAATTGATATTATAACCATGCGTGAAATAAACAAACGACTTATTTCAGTAAATAGCTGCAAATTATGGCGGGCGTGTGCTTGAGAGGCATGCTATTTATGGCTTTGAAAAATCAGCAATTGGAGGTAGCGATTGCTGTCGAACATTGGTATTGTTAACTATTCATGTAATTTAGAGAACAAAAATTGTAGTCCAGTCAACAATTCTGATTTGCTAGAAGCTGCATGAAGACATCAGAAAGTAGTTCAACATCTGCAAAAAAAATTCTTAAGATTCTTAAATGAATTTCAATGCAAGGACTTCGTTGCATCGAAATTGCGCTAAGAGATTGTTTGCTCAAGCCCAGTTTCTATGTCTGCCAAGAAGCCTTTTCTTCCAGCCATTTTGAATACCTGTAGGCTCCTCCTTACGTTATCAATTGCTGATTGCACGATTTACATCACATAATAACGGAAAAGGTAAATATAAATCAACCAACCGTAAGCATTTTGATATGCTGGCCATACACTGTCGTCTTCTCGTCAATATGTCCAGGTTTGTGAAGTGAAATCTTCTTCTCCTTTGACAGTAGATGGCACGTGCCAAGACGAGTTTCTTCTTTCGAAGAGATCTCAAAGATAGCATTGGCACAATCTGATTCATCCACAGAGCATCTTAAAGTACAGGCAGTTCTCGTAGAACGCAATATAGTCCTGAAAATATAATCTGAATAGGCGCTCGTATTGTCGAGAATGGTGAAAAGTTGTTGAAATGAAAGATAAATGTGTCCATATACAACAAATGATCTTACTAGCAAAGCATTGATCTTCATTGCCGTTCGACATAACGAAGTAGATGCCGATATAACAAAAGCTTATTGGTGAAAGAGCAGTACACGGCCAATTCAAGGATGCATTTCCGTTTGCCAATCTTGATAGCGACATTTTCAATAATGTAACATACCACTGCAGTCAGAGGTAATTGTTTCCTGTGGCGTGCAATAAATTCAGTTCAGTTGTTGATATGGAACATCATTATACGCTCGTGGAAGAACGATCTGAGTTCAAACTCAAACTCGACCGAACCAGTTTATTCTTTTAACAGCCAAGTTATCATTTGAATTGAAAGAATGTCTAGCAGACTTATTAATAGATAATGCAGTAGAACATTACAGATTTAAATGTTTCTGATCAAGTTTATGCATTAGCTATCCTTTTCACAATAGACACATAATAAATAATGTAGTATGGGTCTGTTTCAGAAGAGTGCCCCTGATAACGCTAAGCAAAATACAGAAATTGAGACTTCCTCCCTCACAGTACAATACTGTACCTATATATGATGAAATATTTTGCATAGCTAGTGAGCCTGCTGCCTAGCTAATATACCGTATATATTCTATTTGTTGCGCTGTGGGGTGTCGCAGTTGTAGAGCAGAGATCAGGGGTAGCAGGCCCCTCAATGCAGTGCGCAATAACTGGCCCCAAATATCTACTCTCCAGATCCTGAAGTAGCAGGTCAAAGACCGACATATTTTGCTCTTTGACCGGCAAGAACATCCCTTGCCTTGCTGCACCGGTAAGCTTGATCGGCAAAAATATGAAAAGAAAGGGCATGCCTGCAGTCAACTTTAGACCTCAATCCTGCAAAGCAAGATATCTTTAAAGAAATAGAAAGAGTAGCTGCCTACCTGCAGTTTCTCAGAAATTCACAATCCACTACTGTTGACAGTTCTTCGAAGCATCGTCTTGTCAGCCTCAAGTTCGAAACTTTTTGATGTTTCTTACAGCAATCTGAACATAATTTATATCAATCTGCATGCTGATCAAATACCTCGTTTTCCTTGAATAAAAAGGCGGCGCTTTTTCGCTCTACAATTATGATGCAAAAGAAACGCGATCGTCGACGGTTTTTTACAGTTTCACACCGCCGCCATTTTCTCTTCTGCAATGGCGGCTGTCATGCGCGTCATCATTCAAAGCCTCCATTAGTCCGAAATTGAAAATATGTGATGTGACTGGCTGTGGTTCATTCGTGGTTCCTCTAAAAATCCGAGAGGTTTTATTCCTGAATCTTCTTCACTTGTCGCACACGCAAATCTTCTCGATTCAACTTTGTAGCGATGGAAATCGTTTCACCTTGTCCTCTCCGTCCTGGAAGCGTTCCATCCCCATTCCAGAGCACCCTTGCAATTGTGGTGACGCAGGTAGATGCATTGTCGTGCTGTTCTGGTGACAGAGCTGCCATTGTAATATTCGTCTGTCCTCGTTTCCTGAAAAGAGTGATTTGAGCGCATGAAAGAGAATCACTCAGTATTTATTCAAAGTATCAATCACGTGTTCATTACATGATCGTCCCCACTCCCCAAAGCTCACATAGTTAGGTTTTTTTGCACCAATCCTGTATATATTAAAACAAAGCAAATTGTGATAGAAGGCATTTGGAGAGCTGATTACGTGTTCAAAGCTTCACGATTATGAAAATGACATTCAACTCATACTTACCGCATACGGGTGATTGCATCTAGACGTCTTCACAATCTTTGGTGAAGACATCTCTGTGACGTCGAAAGAAGCGTTGTGTGATGTACCATTCAGGGCGCTGCTTCAAAATTTCAACTTCAATGCTTTCAACTTCAATTGGTTTAAATATGGCGAGACCGTTCCATTCCGTTGTCATTTTCACTTTTATTGACGTTTGTGTCTTAGCGTTAAAGGAACTCCGTACCCATCTGAAAAAATTCGGCTCATGTGATAGCTAATACATCATGCAATGTGAAAAGCAAAATAATTTTGGCTGCCTCACTATAATATAGAAAATGCAGGTCTCTAAAGGAGTCCTACGGTTGCCGCCATTTTCTGAATCAGAGAAGCCTGTTTGAGACACCCAGTATCGTCATCTCGTCCAGTTTCGGTCAGTACGGAGACTAGGTTCGGAGAAACCTTGTGGGCTCATCTGATACCTTCAGATGGAGACACAGTAACGTAGACTGATTAAATGTAGAGCCACATAACAGTGTAGGCGAAAAAACATGTTTTCCATCGCAGAAATTGCTGCATTTAAAAAATCAAGCCTATGAATGCATTTTGATTATTTTTTCAAAGAAAACTAGGCAGCCCTGATAGAGGAATTAATACCTCTCGCTCGACTGTGCACAGTGTCTATTTTATCAAAAAAGGATGCCTATTTCACAGGAGAATTTTCCGCAACTAAAAAACAAGGAGGGGGGAGTGTCTCATGATAATCTAGTGGGGTCATCTAACCAATTTTTGAATTTAAGAACAAAATCCAACGAAGTAATCACTATTAGTAGTTTGTAACAATGTAACACAATAAATATTACACAATCTGCAATTTATTTGTAGAACTGAGGAGTTACTGCGAACCACGAATAATTAATCCAGCTCAAAAGTTGCTAAGATTAATTTATGGGTGGACGCAGGTCTAAATAAGGACTGGGGGTCTTAAAATTGACCAAACTTAATTCACGTCCGCTCCAATTATTATATATGATTTAAGGAGTGACGTGATACAGAACACCAGCAATGTGAAGACATACAATCCTTTTTGAATATATAAAGGTTAACTCAACATTTGTGTCACTAGATACCTGTAAAGAACAAATATGATGCATACATACATCATAGTAATGTAGCACACAACAACAGACACTTCAGACACATAATATGACAAGGAGCACATGCACATACCAAAAATATTTAAATGACCGTGAGACAGACTGCCATGTCTCCAGTTGACATTAATTCGTGCCCATCAACAGAGTTTTCGAGACGCCGCTCGAGAGTTAAGACCTAGCAGTTGGTGCAAACACAAAAATCTCTGAAGCTGGCTAAGAATTATTTTCCCAGTCTATATTTCTCTTCTCAACCTAACCTGCCATTTTATGTATGGAGGTTGAAATAGAAGTAAAGCAAAATAATCCCGTAATCACTGGTCTGCAACTGAATGGTAGAAGAATATACCACAAAGATAAGAAAACCTGACTTGGTTCTACGGAATTATGACGATGTGGCCACGAGCTGCTATCTAATCAGTGCTGAGTGATCAATGTAGACCTACAAAATGAACACCATATGGAAGAATTTCGTCTCGACAACGAAAGGTGGCTTACGCTTCAAGAAGCCTTAGGCTCTATTGACCACTTGCTCTTAACAAGTGAAGCGGTAGATGTTAATACCAATTCACAAATGTCATCATATATATATATATGCCTAAGAGAAGTCTATGTGGTAAGGATAGTGAGTATCCATGGTGACCAGAGTGGTGAACTTGAATTCTTTGCAGACATCACCAAGCAAAAAGAAAGACGCGAACATGGATACTCCGATACCCCCTAGCCATAAAACTTTAAAAGCAAAATGAAAGTGTTATGTGACTGAATCACAGCATCCAGGGTAGGTTCAGGCTGCAAATTTGTCTTGCTATACTAGCGGTTAAGCTTTGCTTGCTTAAAACCAGCACTTACTCACCTCACCTTGTCACAATCGCAGTCTCCTGCTCCTTTAGTGAACTCCTACTGATTAATCTGCTGTTTTCATAGATTGGAGGATCAGCATATCCTTTTAGCAGCACATATGTCGGTAAATTCCGCAACAAATCCTTTGTTCACCAGAAAGAACAAAAAAATTGGTAAAATACCGATAAATCAACCCGGACATGCAGCCAGCCAACCTGGTGAAACTAAGCTGCCACCATGAAGAATTTCCGCAGAGCTCAGCATATTCAACGAATAAATTAGCGACAGTTGCGTTACGTCACTATACAAATAATGCTGCCGATGTGAGCAGATTGCTGCAGAGGACTTAAAATGTTCTCGAAGAGTCTATGAGCAGGCTAACCACGTAGAACCATATGCACCGTCGACTGCCACTGTATATTCACCTTACCAGCATATTCGTGTTTATAATTTTTATGACGTTGATTGTTTGAGCTTCACCCACTTGCTTCTATGTTAGGCAACACACAAAATATGCTTAAAGTTGATAACAGGCGCTGCCCTCCGAAATTATGAGCATTCAGAATTATCAGGACGGTTGGCATCCACGAATGAATAGCATGAATAGTCCTTCAAAGAACCATCGATCCTGCTGCCTTTAAAGTCATGGAATTCGTGCAGTGTAGTAGAACGTATGCACTACAGCTTTACACTGGAAAAAGGCTATTATTCGACTCTGAGTGCATGTATTAACCTTAATTTATCAGGGGCCCGACTACCCTCTCATTTTTATAAGGGGCTGCAGATTTACCCGTATTTTTGTAACACTGTAGAAACCTAATAAAAATTTATAAAAGACAAGCTATATATAAAATATTTGTTCACTTTATGTGCTTTAGAAAGCTGCGTAGTCAGATGACCAGATTGGTAGAAGTCAGCATTTTTCTGTTGATGTTATCAGATTTTTATGACTTGCTTTAGATACTACCAACATCTGTGGAATTTCTCATCGGAAAAAGCTGGTTGATCACTCATTTTGTTAAAATTTATGAATGCCATTCAGAAATTGCAAGCAAAAGTACTATTCATGTACGATCAATGATTTTCAACTAATCAGTTATGTGAGAATTTTCGAAATTACTTCACAATGTTTAATTAACCCACAAATCACCCAGAATATTCCTGTCACCAGTTTATAGCGTTTGTCCAATTTTAAAGTCGATTGCTGTCGTAGAACAGAAGTTATGAAGAATTTGAGCATTTATCATAGGAAAATTGGATAATGTCCAGTAAGTCTCTTAACTATTGTCAACCTGTTCAGACACTCATAAAAGCTTCAGAGAAATATGTTCGATAAATTTTTTTGCACTTCAGTTAGATTGGCGGACATTGTCCACGGGAAAAAGTTCTTGATTTCCACCGTGCGAGTTTAGGGCAGGAAATACAAAAGGGAAAGTACAAATCCACCCACGTTATTCTACCATGGGAAACAGCATTTCGACCGCGGAATTTTTAGATTGCATGGAGGGCTCTGACAAGGATTCAATGATTCAATTTCCTGATTTCACACGGGTGAGATTCTGTGATTGCCAAGGGGACAAATACCAGCGTCAGCACTGTAGGACAATTGATATCCTACTGGAAATTCATACATTCATACTGGTGCAAACAAAGAAATGACATGTGCATACTGTGGAATTAGAAAATGATTCCTCAGTTGCGATAGATTGGTTTACTAATAACCATATGAAATTAAATGAAGATAAGTGTCACTTCTTAGTATTAGGTACAAAAAGAGATAACCACACCATAGTTATTGGAAATACTACAATTCA
>JAOBRC010319794.1:0-20591 GCA_027575255.1 Scolionema suvaense
AAGTCACAAAATAACAGAGGCGTACCGTATATGCAAAAAAAGATATCTGAAAAAAACCATAGGGGGGGGCCTGTCAGGCCCCCCCCCATGTAAAATAGGGTTAAACTGCGAAGATTTTCTCATTTAGCAAAATCTATCCTGGCAATTGCTATAGACTTTCGGAAGCCATTGAAGAGAAAATGAAAAAGAATAGGATCAACCATCACAAAATAATTCAGAAGAAACGATTGGAAACAGGAATTTTTTATATGTTTTTGCATAAGGTTTATGTGATATATAAGGCTTGTGTATACTATAAAAACACAATCTATTTCCTATATAAGTTTTATAATAAGGTTCATGTGATATATAAAAGGTTTATGTATAAAAAACACAATCTAGACAACAAGTTCATAGACTTTTTCTATTTACAACTTATGCTTAACCCTTAGACGACGGATAACGTAGATACAGTTTCTTCAGCATGCTCACTTCAAACGCTTATAACTTGGGAACGGTTGCAACAACAATCTTGGACAAATATATTTGGAATTGGCGTCAAAAATGGCGTATTGCCAACCCAAAAGCAAAGGATTAAACGAAGGGAAGATTGGCGCAAATCAGGGCGCGTAGGTGTGGTTGTGTGTGACATGTCTTTTTATCAAATTTTGAAAACAGTATTTTGGACGCACGCACGATTGCACAAGGCTTGCTAGAGCCTCAAAACGGGCATGGCATGATTTTTTTTTGTAGGTGAATAGATTAACAAGACCTGCTTGTTCTTCCATAGCCCAGAACAGGAAAATGAGTTCAGCAGTTTTGACTGGCATTCGGTTCTGCAAGCAAAAAAATGGAAAATGTCCATTTTGGATTTTCGTCCAAAAATGCCCACTGTCCAATATATTTTGTCCAAGATTGCAGACCGCCAAAACTCAGAATCTTTTTCAAAGTACACTATATTTTCTTTCTAATGGTCCAAACCCGATGTCTCTAGCTTCACTAGTTCAGAAGTTATCGCAATCACAAGATTAGAAAAATGGCTGGATTCTTTCACGTCTGAAAAAATAATTAGATCAAGCTAAGGGTTAAAGCTATGCATATCGAATATCTGATCATAATCATGAGAACGTCGCAAAATCGATGCAACCAACCTATTCCACCTTGAGACGGGGAGTGGATTCCTTCCCTTCTGATAGCTAAAAAAATTGCTGCTTTTTGAAAGCATGCTGCTGCTCGAAAGTTTTGGAGAATTCCTAAAATTCCTAAAATTCATATGACAGATAAACGCCGTCCTGTGCACCAATAGCATATTATTCCAATTTATAACGCTATTGTTTGCGCTTATCTACATATATTTTTACTACGATGGCAGATCTAACATACATCCTTGGACAAAAGGATTGCCTGGTGCAATTAGCTACTTACAGGGAAAAATTGGAACGTTTCTTGTTTAGCTTTCAGCCATGGTATCATTTTCTTTTATTAAGCCAGCAACTTTCAAGTACACCAACAAACCTACAACCCCGGACAAAATATATGTAGATAAAATTACCTCAAATGAAAAATAACTCCTTTCTATCTCCCAACAAACCGTACAACCCACAGCGCTCCATGATGGACATTTACACATTTTGGACATGTGGCAGAACACATCGTCAAAAGACTTTCTTTTCAACACTCAGCTTAAAACAATCGCTGCACTCCAAGAATGTCACCCGTAGGGCAAGACACCATAGAAAACTGCTCAACAATGGCAATTTCCCTAACCAATTACCATCCCTTCACCTCCTGCGCCCATCTACAATGTTGCAGGAGTAACGGGATACAACATCGCAATAATGGGTCTCAAATTTGGAACTCACGCACGACATCGTTGACATCAATAATGCCACCTGTAGAAGAGCAGACTATACAGAGCCACTCAAAAACAGTACATTAATAACATGGGCATGCTTTCTTAAAAACTTGTATATCAATATATCAATAGCGTGCGCTATTGGTGTATACGAATCATGCATATCAACATTGCAAATGGGGGAGGGGGGATGGGAATGCTTGACTTCCAATATCACTGCTGATCCTGTGCCATTTTGTCTACTAAATTTTGTCCGTGGTTGTAAGTAGTGACGCAGTGTGGTTAATCCTTGTCTTCCGTAAATCGCCTCAGACAACAGGAGTCCTGTCAGATAGACTGGCAAAGATATCCCACCTCCCCTGATTTATACAAAATAAAAACACGAGAAGCTTTGATGGAAACATTCTATTTTTCCAACTGAATATTTCGCTTGCAACTGCAAGGCATCATCAGCAAAATGAGCAGCAACAGATCCTAAGCTAGAAGTCACTCCAAAAATTTTTAACAACTTGTACCAAGGACAATAACAAAATAATTATACCACTTACCTCATAGGACTGACAAAAGACTAAACATTAAGTAAACTGGCAGACACAATAACTAGGCAATAAAGACAGTGACAAACAGGGCACATATACGACTAACCAATTACCCAAAAGAACTGACAAAAGACTAAAACATTAAGTAAACTGACAGGCATGTTGCTAAGCAACAGTAATAGTGACTAAAAAGGCTAACATACCTGATTTCCTGCTCTGCAGTTGTACGCAGACGAGCAAAAAGTATAAACGGGTATGCGTGAGTGTTTCCAGACTTCGGATTGTATCCCCCTTTTACTGCATGCCTGGTTAAAAGGAAATTACACAGCGTATGAGCCTTGCGAGTTCCATGAGGTCCGCAGGTTCTGTATCACATTGCACATTGGGTGCGCAGACTTGGTCAGTCTCTTCATGTTCTCTTGCCTTGTGGTTTCTGTCATCTGCGCTGTGCATCTGATCAGTGAGCACTCGTGTTCTTTGCAGGACGTAATAGGGGAATTCTTGCTAGTCTAATTGGTATGAAGAAAACTGTCACAATCAAAGCATAGTGAAAAGAAAAAGACAACGATAGAAGTTTTGCACTTGCTAGCCAGCTAGAGATCAAGAATGCCTGGGAATTATCAGGGCAGTCTATGACTATGAGCAACCAGTAATCCTGCCATCGATAGCTAGCTACATTTCTTCTCGAGGAAGTATGAGAACCAAGAATGACCACAATCTGTTTGGCAGATTTAAAATGGACGGACGCAAACAGAGAGAAACCAGTAGATAGGCCTAGATGGCTAGCTATAGTTATAGTTATAGTTACTACTGGCTGCCTTACCTACCTACCTACCTACCTACCTACCTACCTACATACCTACCTACATACCTACCTACCTACCTACCTACCTACCTACCTACCTACCTACCTTTTAAGTAATTCTGCACTGGCCTTCTTTGTATTGGAAGCAATCAGCATTGTATTAATTTGTCTAGACTATATTCAGATGAGTTTGTTCCTAAAGTAAATGTATTGCTTTCGATTTCAACTACGACTAGCTAGCTACAACTAGCTAGCTAGCTACGACACTACTAGCTATAGCTAGCTACGAATGTAAAACATGGAAATGTGTTCCCTCTCCAGCCCACTGATAACAGCAGTTCTTGTACATCATTCAGAATACCATGGTTAACTGCATAAACATTCTTATGAAGAACAAAAATATCACCTGGAGACTTACCCATTTCTCTGTGGATGTAATGATATTTGTGTTAGCTAGCTACATCTAGCTATCTGGCAAGCTTGGTGGAGTCGCTACTTCTTTAAATGGACTAATTGGCTAGACATCTAAAACAGACTACGGTACAAGTAAAGTGAATACTAGCTGGCGAAGTGTAGCTATCACTCGAGTTAACTAGTATCATTGTATGATAGCTAGCTGGTCTATTGAATCAAAGCTAGGGAGATGCTGCATAAAAAGAGATAAAAGAGAAAGCTGTTTACGGAAAACACAACACCTAGCTATGCAGGCTAGATCAGGAATTTTCATGCTGTGATTGAATGGCGGAGATCACATATTCAGCTTGAACAATCCAGAGGAAGAAGGTGGTTATTCCTACCACTCATATTTATCTATCTACAAACGTTGCATTTGCACTGGATAATCGACTAATCCAGAACGTTGAGTAGGTATATATGTATCTATAAGCTACAAGGGGAGGCAGCTCCAGAGCCTTGTTCCATGCTATGCCTCAATGCGAAGTTATATAACCTGTTTTGTGTAGCTACTGCTTGTTACTTGCATATCAATTCAGTGCTATTAACTGCAGGATCAAGTCATAATTCACTATTTTTCCACAGCTGCCTCTGCTGTGTATGTCTTTACTTTTTAGTTGAACACTGCCTTCTGAAATCAAAATTCTACGTCAGAACCTGAACCCTTCTTCAGTACATTTCTGCTAATTAATTTTCCTTCTGATGCCGGCTTCTGAAATACCTTACGGGGGTTTCAAAAGTTTTTCAAGTTGCTGGTTGGAGCATTTAAGTAGGCGGCTCAAACTATTATTAATATTGCCTTTGTTTCCTTTCTTATTTAGTCATATTTAGGAAATGTAGCCAGTGCAAATACGAGACTATTTGAAAGAAGGAATCCCATTGAGCCAGCTGCTGCCTTGTTTTGAAACCACTGACCTTAAACGAAGAAAGTGTTTACAGATTTTACAGGAACAGATTTTTTCAGAATTTATATTTGGTATGTTGACTTGAGAAAAATTGTCGTTTGCGGAAGAAAATTTGACGATTTTTACAATTCTGTAATGATGTTTCCAATGGAAGAGGGAGACATTCTGTGTCATTTATCGGGCTGAGAAAACTGCAAACTTGTGTTAAAAAAAGACACAGTAAAATTTTACTTCAAATAGACTGACTGACATTTCAATATTATTTTGAAAAGTTGGCAGAATATATTTTTGTGATTGACTCAATATGAAAAAGTTTGCTGAAGAAATTTTTGCTGAAGAAGTCCAAAGTGGCGGAAATAAATTCCGGAAAAACTTCTTCGGCAAACACTTTCTGTGTGGAAAAAAACTTAGTAAACCTGCCAAAAAATTCGCAAATTTTAAATACTTCTCTAAGTACGGCATAACAATGTTCAGTAAGTAAACTTACGCGTCAGTTTTATGTTTCCCAATGAGTTCATAGTAGTGCTGTAATATCCCAATCTGAAACTTGGTTGCCACCCTGAAGCTCTCTTAGATGCTTCAAAACTTGAGAATATCTGGCTTGAATTTAGCTAGAAAAAAATAAATGTACCTGTACGTTTATTAGGGACCCGAGAGTATTGGCTTAGAACACAAACCTAATTCATAGTTTCTGATTCAAACGGTTTGTAGATGTTCACCAAAGGCAGCTTTTCATTCTTTGTGAGGGAAATTGTTTTGTTACCTACTAATTCACTGACGAGGATGTTTCGCTTGGTATTTGTTGCTGAAAGCAGTGGTTCTGAGTATTGTTGTATGCGAAATGCTCTCAAAGAACCATGTTCTTCCTGACTCTTGGTATGGAGACTATATATGTGACCTTCCTAGCGAAAACCCACCTATTGACACCGTTTGCTATCGTTTGTGGGCAATAAAAACTACAACAGAAAAACAGAAACAAACGGTAGCAGTTTCCGTTTGTAAGCGTCTGTCTGCTCTGACTTTCCGTTTGCTAGTGTTTTCGGGCAATTAATATCCAAATGGTGGGTTTTCGCTAGGAAGGTCACATATACATGTTTTCAAGCAGGCCTATTAATCTCATTTAGTTAGCAAAGTACTATAGGCAAACTAAAAGTAATGCACTCGTGACTAGTTTCAATGACCCTGCAATACAGAGAAAGCCTCGCAAAGCTAATTTACTGCACATGATAAAAACAAAAAAGTACCATATACCCTTATCGGAGATGGGTAATGCCACACATATCTATGGCCCTACCATATGGGCACTAAAGGACGTCTCTATATGCTACTCTCTGTGACATCATCGAAATTAAAAAGAATGCATAGCACAAAACAACTAAAAAGAGCTCATCGCTTATACCTCGACACAAACAGGAGTGCAGCTGAGTATTCAAATTCACTTCAGGGGAAGCTCCGGTAATTGAGTAGCCTGTTTCACAAACCAAGCACACTGCGCTTCTCTTGGTTTTTGGTCTGTTACCTTTTGCAGCATTCTGCGTTTGGTAATTATGCCATAATGAGCTCATTAATACCACCAGTGGCTTCAAGTAGTCTATTATGCGTGACTTAACACACTGATTCAATACCAACAGATGTTAATCAAGAGGTTGCTATAGGAACACCTGATGCCAACTGCAAATAATTAACAAAGTTTGTTAATTTGAAAAACGGAGATTCGAACTAAAGTGAGCAGATTCTGTGTGAAGTTGATTCAAGGAGAGGCTGTAAGCAGGCTAGTAATTCAGTCATTTAGAGAGAATTTATCCCAACTCAAGTTCATCATTAAGAGCTAAATTATTTCAGCACATACCAATATACTGTCTTGCAGCAACATCTCTGCCTTTAGTGTCAGGTTCTGGATACTTTCCATGATGTATGTAATTTTTTTCTTTTTGGGCAGTGCTGTTTGTCTTTTTGCCTGGCTGTGAGACACAGCACATTTTCAGGTTGGCTCCTTCAAAGTTTTGACATCATCATATAATCTTGTGGAATTGTTTTGGATCATGGTTATGGAGGTAAATTGTCTCTGAAGAAAGTAATTTGGAGCTGCAAATTCCAATGCTCATTGTAGATTAAATATTAAACACAAATGCATTTTCTAGTCATTCTATTGGCTTGTAATTTAGAGTGCAAATATCAAGGAAAATGATTTAGGGAACAAAAATCTCGCTTTTGTTACTGTCAAATTCATTTTCTTATCTTTCTTTATTTTAGACCTTTGTTGTCGTTCAAAACAAGCTGGGAAAACAGACTGTCTTCAGATTTTGTAAAGAAAAGTCACTCTTCATACTCGGCTCAAGAAACCCTATACGAAGACTTTGCGTTTACATTGTTACTCATCAGTATCTTTTCCTTCATATTCCATTTTTGCTTTTGTAGCTCAATATGCTCTATATCTGTTAATAAGCCTATGAAATAATTCTATTTTAAAAATGCAATGTAATATGAGGTGTTTCACATCTCAATTCATGAAATGGCTTTTCTTCTAAAATTTGTCAATTTTGTCTCAAAGCAACTCAGCATTATCTGTCACTCACTATTTTAAACTATTTTTATATGATTGCTCTTGGTTTTGTTAGTATTCGTGAGGGACCCTAGCTGTTCTGTAGTACCACCGCACCACACTTAGGGCCATACCCAGGCCACTTGTAGTCCGATGTACTGGTATATTGGTCGATCTTTAGGCCCAAACTCGATTCACCCAATGTCCACAGAATTTTTCACCTCAACCGATGAATATTAATCTGCTGTTCATGTATCAGATAGGGCAGCCTGTGACCACAGGTATTGCTTTTCCTGCAAACACCTATCTGTCAGATGAAGTACTGAGGACTTCTGAATCGTCAGTCTGCACCCTTAGTTAGGGTTTTGATGAACAAGAGTGATTTCTAATACGTTATTAAATGTATATGATTTTGGCAACTTGGAGTTCTAGGAATATACGGAATTAGCTAATCATTGCTTACAACAACCCCCTGGAACCCCTGTTGCTTCTAACTCACAAGCTACACTGGCTGGAATTGTCACTGATGAGGAACAAAATGGTCTCCCCTCAAAATGCTGCATATGCCTATGGCAGGGCTTATGGTAATCCACGGAAACAGAAACGAAAACGGAAACTGATTACATGGCGAGTTCATTTATTCAGGCTTCATACTCCCGGGGGTAAAGTATGCATCGCTCGAAAGAGAACTTTTTTTGTCGCCGTAAACTTAGCATAAACTGCATTCAAATCGCTATCCTAATTCTAGTCATCTTTCAAAGTCGCCATTGTGCTCTTCTTCCTTTTCTTCCACAACACATGACGAATTTCGTATCATGCAAGTAACATTGCTGTGGAATATTTTCTGCAGTTAGACCAGTCAGCAAATTTATTGCACAGGTAAGAAGCGCGTTTGAAGAACCCATGTGGGCAAGCGGCATTTCAAGATGGGGGAATATTGTAGATCTGGCAGACAGGAAAGATTTGCCTTAAGTTCATTGGTACGAACGAGTCTCTAATCAAAACTACTCAGTGTATGTGCAATGACCACTGAGTGCTGCTTCTGATATTTAGCAAGTCTCAATTAAGAGAATTTGGGGTTAAACTTGATGTTCGGGACAAGTTTTTAAAAACTTAATCACCCCTGGAGCGCTCTTGCATAACTGGCGTGATCATTCTTTTTCTGTAGTTTGTATTCGATCTCTCTACCACCAGCGCTACCCCCGTCTTTTCAATGCAGCGAGCTTCGGAATAGCAACGACAATAGTAACCGCCAATGAAATTCTTGACGTTGCAAGTCTGCTGGCTGGTTAAAAATCATTTATTTACGCCGTGTTTTCTTCCTGACAGTAGAAATACGTATGTTGTACATTTAAACCAACAATTCATAGTTTCCGTTTTCGTTTCCGTTTCCGTGGATTACCATGAGCCCATGGCAGGCCTAATGAATTTTAACAAAGATGGTGCTTTTAACCCTTTAAATCAAGATTTGTTGCTCTATCAAGGTGTTCTGTTGCTTTTGGAAAAATAATGAAGAGAAATAGGAGAAAAAATATTTAGTTTTTATGTTTGCATGTGTCACCTGTTTCATGTTTAGATGTGCAACTTTTCATGTGCTCAGATTTTTCAGAGGTACACTGATTTTCTTGTTAACGTTGTTCAGGAAGTACAGTATCATAGTTTCATTCCTATTGCTGCATTCATTCAGTATGAATACATTTTATAATGCTTCTCAAGTCTGGTATTTTGTGCTCAGGAAATTGGATGGTGTTTGGGAGTGAGAGGGTTGAGCTCAAAGTTGAAATTTTAACGCTTAACCTTGGGCATATCAGACTCAATCGACTGAGCTATTGGTTCAAGAGTTCAGTCCTCTCGTCGTCTGAATTTGCTGGCATGATCACTATCCTGGATAGTTCACTGCTAGCATTTCCTGATATGATATTCAGGATTCATCTCAGTTGGCGAAATAGGATTCTTGGAAACAAGATTTTTGGTTTGCAGGGCCTATCTCAGAATTTCAGAGCAAGTTCTTAAACGGGGAAGAAAGGGCCAATTTGAGTCATGTTTTCTCCAAAATGCTTTGAAAACTACCTTCATATGGTCAAAAAGGGCACTTTTTGGTTGATTTTGAGGAGGTCGGCATTCGATATTTGGACCCTTTTTCTTGTAGAATAATGCCTGGTGTAATTTCCAACTTGAGGTTTATATTATTGGGTACATCTGCTGCCTGGCTATGCATGCAGGAGAGGAACATGTTCCATGAAGTAGAATTAGCTAGAAAATAGCAAATAATTTCAGGATTTTTGAATTTTTGTCCTGGTTATCATGATCTTGTGAGAAATGCCATGCAATCATTCATCCCACGTGAGGGTTTTTTCCAGAGATTTTTCTTACATCGATTATGCAATGAAATATTGAGTTTTTATCTCCTTAGGGCCCACCATGGGGGAAATTTCTGAATTTGGCCCGTAATGGGCCATTCAAAAAGTACGTACACTCTGGATGGGGGGAGGGGGTAACCTTGAAAATGAACAAAAACGAAGAGGGGTAGGGGAGGTGTCCATCCAAAAGTGAACGTCCGCTTCGAAAAAAAATGTCATCAACACAGGACTACTGTACTCCACCCTGGCTAGTAATCGTAATTGGCATGCTGTTAATTTTTCTTTCCCAAATCGATCGGCATTTGTGGAGGACGTGCAGACAGACAGTTTTATTGTAAAAAGGGATGCATTGACGTCTGAACATGTATGCGCTTGTTAGTTTCAATGTCTTGCAGTTCAACTGGGCGCCCATGTGTGGGCATAGCGATTGCATGTGTGCCCGGGCGTAAATGGTCTATCTGTGTGCGTAAGGAGTGGGCAGTGTTGCTCTGTTTTTTGGGTGAAGGGGGTGCTCTAAAACAGACGTGCAATGAACAAGGGGGAGGGGGGTTCTGGACAAAGGGAACAAAAGCGAACATGGGGGGAGGGGGAGTCAAAAATTGGTAGATTCTGAGTGTACGTACTTTTTGAATGACCCCTAAAGTAGACCAGAAAATATGTTTAGAGTTGTGATCTTTCAACTTATCAGGAACATTGACGAAAAGTACAACACCCTAATCTGGATACATTTTTGGCCTATGTCCTCTTATACGCCCTTATAAGTTATACTACCTCCTGCAACTGGTGGTAGTCTGCAGCTACTGCTTGCGCTGCCCATACTGGCCACATGAACACTCTTCAGGATATTCAGATAAGGCGCGAAATCTTTCGTATGGGTTCCAAACTGATGATGTTCCTCAGCACACGGGTATTAACTATTGTGACAAGGGGTGATCCATTGCTTGACCAAGTCTCTCTCCCTGAAAAAGGGCACTGACGTGTGCTAATGCACCATTGTGTCTGAGTGTGTATTTCTAGTTGCTGACCAATATTGAGAAGTTAAGTGTCGAGTCTCGCTTTGTAGTCTATTTTGAATAGGCTACTCTGTTAAACCGTCATCATCGAAAGCACATCTTAGCAATACCACTGGAAATCATAAAAGCTCTAACCCAGAAGCAGCCAATCTCAAGCAGCGGAAGTTGGTGGGGCTTGAACAGATTGATAGAAAGCTGCAGAAAACTCCCTGAAAGGCTCATTGAAATGCGGGGGCACTTTTTCCTGGAAAAATGAAATAATTTGAGATCATTTCTCATTTCCTCTCCTGTCAAAAACAAACGTAAAATTTGCAAAGTTACTGTGCAGATAAAAGTTACATGTAGCTTGTTCAGAATATTTTTAAGCTGTGTCAAGAAAAACAAAACAAACCTATCATAAAGCAACAATGGAAAAGCCTTACCTTTGATAGGTAGTCATACTTTTGTTCCTGTGACCGATCTGTTCTGGACATGCTGGGCTTAAGTGAGATTGATTATCATGATAAAATAAAAAGTGACACAATCTACACACTCGCAGTACACATTCAATGCAAGATATTTGCTGTGTCCAGCTAGAGTTGATTGTGCGTGTGGCACGGGAAACTCACATATAAAAGTATCGAAAGAACAGCTTTGTCGGCTGTATTTCTGCTACTTTTCTCAAGAAAAAGAACCCAAGATTCAGTTTCAAAACTCCATTTAAAGATTGAGTTACTTTCATCGAATATCGACATATGGAGTGCTCTGTAAAAAACCCTGCACATATAGGTTTGCATGTGTGCAATTCCTACAGGAAGGTTTGTTTCCTACGGTTCTCTATATTAAGATATCAGGTGTGGATGTGAAGCAAACTGCACTTAGTGTCATGTGTCTACAGGGATATCTTATATTTATGGAAAGGTACGGTTTGAGTTTACCGTGTTATTGTCTTAGGTTGTACTTGATTTGATAAAAGCGGACATTTTTCACACAAACAGGCAAACATTTTATTGTGATCATCATTATGGAAAAACATCAAAATATCAACTGCTTGTGTTCTCTGTCTATTTAGAATTTATTAATGCATAGATTTCAAGTTTCGGACTTGAATCTGTTTTATTTTTCTTTCATTTGTGTAGTAGATCAGGATTCTCAAACATTTTTCCTTGACTTGTCTGTATTTAGAGCATTTGAAATTCTTATACTTTTAACTATTTTAACAAATTGTGTTTTCATGGCGTTATCTGATCCACCTGATATTACTGAGTGAGTATGTTCTTATGACTACACTGTTCTGTTTGATAAATTTGTCAAAAATGGCTCAGGAATGAGACTACAATAATACTTCTTGTAGTCACTTTATCTATATTTTAAAGCGAAAACCTATCACACACATGACATGGGATAACATTGAATAATCAGTTTTTCTAACTCCTTCTTAAATAGTATCTGAACAATGTTATTGTCCTAGTAGTATTGCTGTTGCAGAAAGTGTTATGTTGGCATTCCTTTTGTGCCACAATTTGTATAGATTGTTCATTCAGTCATTTCAGAACATCTGCCGCATTTAGAGGCCTTTTTTTCTTTATTCACAATATAAACGATACTATCTACAACAAGGGCGGTGCATTGGCACAGGGTGGCAAACTCACTCACATAGTGCCAGTGTCATCCGCCCTCGTATAGACTGTACACACACAATGACAACATCAAATACGAAAATGAAATGGCAGGATACTAGGAATAATAATATATAAGACGTGGGTGGCGGAGTGCAGAAAGAAAGAAATTGAAAGCATTTTCATGAGGCATTTTCTTATAAATGATTAAAGCTAATTATGTTGCATCTAATAATTTAGATCATTCTTTAAATTTCTTCTCTGCGGAATTGATGAATTAGATGCAGAACGTAATAAAAGAATAATTTTGCCAACCATAACATTCATTTTGGAGTGCAAGCACATGCAACTATTGAATTTTTGTTTGTTTTATTGTTTGCGTTGTTTGTGACATGAATGTGTCTTTGTCGTTTTGCTGTATTTGTATTTGTCCAGATCTGTGTTTTACTGTCTTTGAAGTTGCACCCTGATGACTTCATCAGAACCACACTAAAAACGGGAGTGATGGTTTTTTTCACTTTAGGTTTATTTTTTATGTTTCTTAATTTCGATGTTGCAATTATTATACGAATAGAAAAAAAAGAAAAAAATCTCACAACGGAATCAAGATGGACTAGAATATGTCATCAGTACAGATCGTGAAGAACTCAACTTTCTGAAATCTCTTTGATTATTTGATAAATCTAGTTGTGGCTTCCAGCAAGCGATTGGGCCTGTTTTCCGATCAGCTTAGTGTGGTAGTTTTGTCAGCTCCTCATTTTGCAATTCACTCTAAGTCTGTACTTTGGTAGTTGATCTTTGTATCGTTGATTTACAGATACATCTTTGCTGCAATATACACTTTCGAAATGGTGGTAAAGATATTAGCGAAAGGATTTATACTACACAAATACTCTTATCTTCGGAACTCTTGGAATTGGTTGGACTTTACTGTAGTTATATTAGGGTAAGATGAGTTTCTTTTTAGTGCATAGTAACTTTCTGTGTCAGACTTCAATCTGCATTACTGTTCTTGTTTGTCTCACTATGCTTTAGTGACCACCCTGCCAGTATAATCTTCTCATTCTTTTCCTCTTACAGATGAGGCTTTTCGTTCTGAGATATGTCAGAGACAAAGTATGTTACTTAGGAGTTTCCTGCTTCGTTGAGTCACCAGTGGACACTACAGTGTTAAATTGCTGTTTGCCATCATGTATTATATTGCGATGTGCTAATTCTAATAGCATAAATTTACAGACATGGAACTTTTCCGGCTCAAGCTGGAATTCCGGCTCAACGAGACCGGGAAGTCAATTTCCGGATCTCTGTATGAGGTGGGTTATGGTGGGTTGACACTAGAATCAGTTGCGTGTTGCACACAGATGTGAATAAATTTCCAGCATAGATTCTGATGATGGTGAGATCTTTAATAGGCCCTGACTGGCAGAGTACCCCTCACCTCTGTTTTTCGATAAAGAAACTTTCAGTCCAAATTCACACGCCTTACATTCATTTCAGAAATTCACTTGGAAATGGTAATGCACTAAGAGTTAATACTGTGTTACCTACATGGAGCTTAATATTGAAGGAAAAAACAGTGAGAAAGTGACGCTTCTTCGCAACTTTTAATGCTTGTTTGTAGCATTGTATTTAGCCCTATCTAGGCCGGTGGGAGGGGAGGGATGAATCACCCCCCTTTGGAGAAAATGCTAAATATCTCCTGAATGGTAAAAGATCTTGCGTTCATATCTCGTGATTTTTCACAAAATTTAGTTGTCTATTGAATTTCATCGAAAAAAATTTTTTGCAACGTAAAATCTGATGACGTCAGCATCTTTTTGTCTCCCTGACTGGGATTTCTGGGTAATCAACCATACGCTAGAATATGAATTTGCTTACTACTTTCTGTGATGAAATAGGTTAAAATGATTGGAAGCTATTCATTAGATTGAAGGGCATAATGGGTGTTTAAGTAAATTTTTGTCCGCGTTATGCTGTTTTGAGCCAGATTTTCGAAAAATCTGTAAATCATAACACCGTGCAACCACCTATATTAAATATGCTGATGTCAGCAAGACTGAGCAGGTGTACAGTCAACTGTTTTGATGTAGTTCGACTGTAGTAGGGCTAAACTATATGTGTACCAAGTTTGATACTGTAAGTATCTATAGAATAGGTTTTAGGGTGGGGGGGGGGGATGATCTATCCACTCCCCCTTCCCCCGGCGCATGGTTAGTCAAAATAGCCCGGCCTAGATAGGGTTAAATATTTAGAGCTTGTTTTCTGGCATCCTGTGGACTGAAATTTCAAAATTTTTTCCAGCGGGGCCCAACCATGGTGAACCCTTTGAAAGACCTTCCGGTTGAGATTTGTGAGATGCCAGTTCCATGTCTGAATTTGTTATTGATTGTCTTGATTTATCATGTCACCGTTGGTTTGTTTTTCTTCCTTTTAGTTATGTTACAATGGCACCTGAAGTGCAAAATCTGAGTGCAATTCGTACCTTTAGGGTGCTTCGAGCACTAAAAACGATATCGACTGTTAAAGGTAAGTCGACTGTTCGATCATAGCACTGTAATCATTAAATTCTATGTGTGGTACTGATAATACCTGTTCAGTTAGAAACCTGTGATTCGTTGGACTCAATTTGTGTTTTACACATACAACAATATGAAATTTTTTTTCCTCTATATCGTAAGTACTTGCTGCAGAAATAATCATGGAAATTCAAGCTCTTGAAATTGCTATGTAGTGTCTGGTTTAAAGATTGTAGAACTTTTATTTTCTCTTGTATTTTCCATACCATAGACCACAGATCAAATAATTCCAGTGAAACTTCAAATTTCCTGATTCAGCTGGCGAGTTTTACAGTTTTGTTTAATGTGATCAGGGTCTAATCTAGCACTTAAGGGCAGTGTCCGGTTTTCAACAAAAAGGGCACTTGGTTCCATTAAATAAGTTGGAAAATTTGAGAATTAGATTGAACTTTAAGTAAAAGGGCACTTTTGAGGCTAATTTTGAGAGGGGCAGCATCCGAATGCCGGACGCTCTTTTTGGCTACATTAGGGTCTAGTGATGTAATATTCTGCCTTTGCTTCATGAAAAGAGGGGACTTTTCATTCGGGCTCTGAGATCTTTCCCTGAAGAAATTGCATTTGAATATTGATTGCCTTTTTGTGCATTCTTTTAACCTATCAAAACACTGTTTTTACTGGTAAAGCAACTGAAATCATATCTGTATCAATCATTTATTTCTTCCATTATATAAGTGTGCGTCTGTACAATGTGAGTTTCGCACAGTCATCTAGTTATTTATGTTCTGATTGTCTATGACGTATCTGCTAGGATGTGTTTCATTTTCTACGGAATGTTATGATTGTCATTTGTTTGGTTGTGAATCTCTCTGGAGAGTGCTACTAGGAAATTTACTGCTGGGCAAATTGCATAATTTATGAATTTGACTGCAGCTGCTATAGTTTCATTGCTTTGAAGCAGTTAATTGGATGTGACTCTCTGAATATATGCATTCGATCGTCTCGTAACAGTAACAGTGAGCGATATGAGCAACAATTTGTAATAGCTCCGTAGCATAGTAACTCCTGAGCTTATGATACAGATGTATATATATAGCAGAACTATAGGGCAATCAAGAGGACGACGCACTCCTTCATTTTAGTAAATACTTATTCGGCGAGAAAAATGAAATGTCCAAGTTACGTTTCAATGTATGTCTTCTTCAGAATAGCAGAACATTTTGTCATAATCTGCTAGATTTGAAGTATGTCTCCTGATGAAGGTGTTTCAGACATACATGCGTACTTCTTTAGGTTTAATGCGCTTCAAGGAAAGGAATTTTTGTAAAAAGAAATTTTCTTCACCTAAACTCTCGATTCACAAAAATTTCTTTAAAAAATTTTATCACAGCTATTCGCGAAAACTAAACAATTAAATAATTGATACGAATGAACTGTTAAGTATTCTTGTCAGTAACAACTTCTGTTTCTTTTTTTTTAGACCAAACCCATGCTTTGGAAACTGAAAGTCTCCTTCCGCAAAGCTTTCGATCTAAGTTTAATTCACAAAAATTTCTCATGTAAAACACATATAAAACACCCCCTTTGCAAAAAATTGAACTTTGGGGGCTCAATTCGCGAAAATTTCTTCTGCAAAAAGTTCTTGCCTCGAAAATTTTCCCCCACGTTAATATGCCTACATACATGATAGAGTGCAATAAAACTGTCCATCAGGTTTCAGATCAAAAGAATATTCTAATTCATCACGCAATTTATGAAGTGCTAAACATATGAACTCTTCAGTTAAAGTACAAAAAAATGATATCAAATCCCTGGTTTTTGGGCCTATCTGATAAGTTCTCATAAAAACACCGATTGAAAATTTTTGGGCTGTATTATATCTGGTTGTAGCGATATTGAGAAAACAACTAGGTCGCATCATCTCTGACCAATGTTGAAATAGCAAACTTCTACCACAGTTCATTTAACTCAGGGATGTGAGTCTAGTATTCTTTATATAATCTTATGTACTGCTGGATGTTGTCTTTTCTGTTGGAAATCACTATTGCAGAACAGAGTATCTGCTGGACAGAGTATCATAGTATCTATGTGATGGAGTTAGTTTGGTTGTTTTGGATGTCTATCTTGTTGTAGCTGCCTTGCGTGCTCAAGGTCTCATGCTGTATTTGCTAAATGCTGTTTTGAACTTATGTGCAAATAATATGTTCTGACAATGTCTGCTACATGTGCACTGGGGTTCCAAACTCCTAAAAAATTTAACCTCCATGTTGAAGTTGCCTCCCACGGACTCTGTACATGCGACCCCCCTCCCCTGTGAAGTAGTCATTTACGAAAGTGTGTGATGAATATGGTACTTCGTTTGTTCAGGTCTGAAAGCCATGGTGAACACGCTGATTAAATCCATGAAAATGATGACAGATGTCCTGATTTTAACTCTATTTTTTATTGCAATATTTGCTCTGGTTGGTCTGCAGCTCTTTCTTGGTAAACTTCATCAGCGTTGCGTCAAAATTTCCCCCAATGAGTCTGTTTGGGATCCTTTGTATTTTGGTAGGAGAACCGGTGGTAAACTTGGTAAGTACCATGCATGATTTTACTCTCTTTTTGACTTTCCTTTTAGTGTGTGATCCAATTAATATATGTACTGATTTACTTCTTTTTTTTTCTGTAGATCTTACACTATAGCTTGAATTTGGTTCTATATGAGTTGTTAGTTTCTTAGCATGACTTTCATCATTTCTGTGTTAGGAATCAGTCTCAAACAAAATTTTTTCCTTTCAGACTAGGGATTTATAGTGATGCTAGTATGAGCTATTTTACTCAGATTTCATTAAGTTTGTGAATGCTTTAAGTATTTTAGCATGGAAGTCTTCCTGGGTAAAGATCATGCTGTTTAGTATGCTAAGGCTGCATACAGCATCACACATGTGGCTTTCATGTCACAAACTTAGTCACATCTCTAGCCTACAATGGGGTGCACTCTTTTATTTCTTTATTACTCTGATGAGTGCGCTATTATTAGTATAATTAGTAAATCTCTCCCATTGAACGTATCAAAATCATTCATCATTCCTTGCCATAGCTGATCAATAAATGAAAAGGAAGTGAAGCATATAGCATTGTGATAAAGAGAATTTTGACTAAATCAAGCTCTCAGTAAAATTTTATGTGTGGAATATTTTGTCAAGAACATGTTAGATGAGAGAAGGCGGTGTGACTGTAAACGTTATCCCCTCCTGAAAATTGTTTATAGTAATGCACCAACTGACAAATATAGTGAGCTGTGATTTACTCTCTGAGTTGATGTGTGTAAGCTGGCGGTAAAAATTTTAAAACCAGACGATAAACGAGAACAATGACGTCCTCATGAAACAGGTTTGAGTTGAACTGGTACCTGCTATAGTCTGTCCAAGGATCAAACATTTATGTTTGAAATAAAATATGCTTATCGGAAACCTGTTTGGTGACAGTTCCTTCTTTGGACTCTGACTCTTTTTCCCCCATAGTGCCTCACTCGATCACAGTGATCAGATCACGGATCACAATTTTGCTACCTCTTCCAGAACAATGTTTGGTCTAGAAGGTGTTGAAGTTTAGCAGTCCTTTTTTGAGCTTGCATCTCGAGCGCTATGGGTAGCAGATGCGAGGTATGTGCTGAACTGGAAGTGCTTCAGTTTACACGGGTTGCAAAGTTAAAGGATTTTAGTTGGGTTTCTTTGTGGTGTAAGGGTACAGTTCCCCAAATTGATGCGTGTGATAGTTTATGATTTTCATGAAGGTATGAAACTTTATAGCTTTAAAAGTGTTACTGTTACTGTATTTAACATGTCTGCTTTCTTTTAGTGAATGTATTCTATTTCAATGACGAGGAGGTAATTTGTGGGAATGCTTCTACTGCATGGTATGTATCTTTGCCAAGTCGATAGTTATGTTGTTTGGTAAAACAAGTCTAATGTTAGGCTCCAGTGGCATGAATTGAGAAGCCAAATGAGCTACTAGTGATCGAAATCTTCCTTATGTTTTGGTTGCAGTTTTAAAGCATTCACATATCAGATGCAGACCATGATATATGTTTCTCTGCAAGGCATTTACTGCCTAATGCACACCACACATAGCACCTGGTCTGTTACTGATGGTCAGTAAATCTCTGTTAGAAAATTTCCTGGGTATGAACACGGTATGACATTGTTATTTGCCAAGCACAGGAATATTCAAACAGTTTGGGGCCAGTGATTTGCATAATGAATGTGGGCATTAGCAACATAATACGTGTGACGTAAATGTATGCATCAATTTGCCAATGTGAGCAGGCTCTGGGAGAAATCGTATTTCCTGAAGAGTATGCAAGCGGGCTATGCTTTTGTAATAAATGTCTTTAGTTTATTTTGGTTTTGGATACATGGCTGAATTGGAATTTTTTGAGAAGTTGGAGTGGTCACTAAACGAAATTGCGATCATCACTATAAGTTTCTTGCTCCTTTCATTGACAGGAATTGTCCTGGCGGTTATGTCTGTGTTCCTGGTGTTGGCGACAATCCATACCAATACATCAGTTACGATGATTTTCTGAGTGCTATGCTGACATCACTTCAAGTTTGCACTTTGGATTTTTGGGAGAGTGTTTATAATAGTGTGAGTATGTTTCTCTGTGTGAGTATTGTATTCTGTTATGATATTAGTGTGCGAAATCCTAGTGTGGTACTTTTGCAAATAGATTTGTTTCTTACTATACAAAGTAGAATAGCTGCAAGCAGCTACCGTGCCAAACATTTTGGTACTGAATCATGCTTAAGTTTGAAAATATGTTCTGGACAGAAGTTCATGAAGAACAGAGTTAAAATTAATATGCTGTATGTAGATCAAATGGTCGACTTTGATGTGAACAAAGTTTTCTGTTTATTTTGCAGGTAATCAGTGCAATGGGAGAAATTTACATGATCTATTTCTTACTGACTGTCTTTCTTGGACCTTTCTATTTGCTAAATCTTGTTCTTGCTGTTGTCAGTGCTTCATATGAAATGGAAGTGAATGGGAATCCCGATCCGGTAAGTGCAAGACTTTTTTCTGCCCATGCTTTCAATCTGTTTGCTTGAGTTGTTCTGCTGCCTAATATGATGTGTTCCGGGACTTCTGAAGCTAAAAATAGAATGTATTTACCTGTCCGCATAGTTTTCATAGCGGTGATTGTAAGATATATGATCACGGTCTCTGGTAGAAGTAGTTGAACATAGCTTTTTTTAGTAGCTGACCAGAGAAAGTGAGCTAAAACAATAAATCTGAAAAAGATTTTGGCTGCATCTACTACCATGGGCAGGCGTTTTTGCCCAATTTTTAAAAATTTTTCACTTCACATTTAATTTGAATCCTGGTCATATATTCATACAATTGCCAATTCTAACTTTCACAATCGGAATGATTTTAAGGGATCTGGTTCGATACTTAACCCACAGAAAGACATTGTGCTTCCTTACTATGGTTTCTCTTAGCTATGTTCTCATGGTCAACCATTCTTGTTATTTGATAGCTTGATTTCATAAGGATTTGACCTGTATTTGCATTGTGAATGAAAAATTCAAAAATTTAGCCCAGAGAGAGTTGTTGTATAGATATTTTGAGGATTTCGACTCTTTGCTGAATGATATCTGCTGCATGAAAGAAATAAGAAGAAAACTAGAAGCCTAAAAATCAATTTTTGTTTTTTCCCTCCAGTTTAACTTTTGCGAATCGAATAACGGCACATTTTGCATGGGACAAACATTTGTGAATCTTTCAATCTGTCCTTTTCGCGGGGATTTAGTTTTACGAAAATGACCAAAAAACACGAAAAATCTGAAAGTGCCTCCCCGCGAAAGATTCTCCTCATAAAGTAGTTAGGATCTCTAGCTTTTGCAAGAACTTTTCTCTGGTCCTGCACCCATTGAAAATGAGCTTGACCAGCCAGTGAATACACCATAAGCTGCATTTTGATTGGATGTGTATTGCTCAGTCCTATTTCCATTATATCATTGTATAAAAATACCTTCTTGCTA
>JAOBRC010319795.1:0-13206 GCA_027575255.1 Scolionema suvaense
GTGAACTATCCTTGTCGTCAAAATCGTTGTCTTGTCGCCAAAATCGTTGTCTTGTCTCCAGTGGAAATCAGGCATAAAGATGAGAAGGTGCCAACAATCAATTGTGGTTGGCTTGATATTTGTCCGTTAATTGGAGCCGTCCACTAATTAGAGCGTCCGTTTATTGGAGATTATACTGTATTAGAGAATCGATGGAGCAGAGTCTTTCTATACTAACATGTAAAAATACATATTCTACGATCAAAGGATACAAAATTGATCGATACAGGATGCAAGCATCATTCTAAATACCTATCGCGAAAATAACCCATAATAATAACCCCAAAACGGCGAAAATTAGGACTTTGAACTCGCTTCTTGGATCCCATGTTGGGCCACTTTACCCAAGATATGACGAACACTAATTTAGACTAAATAACACTACAAATAAGTCCAGCATCCTGGAAGTAGAGCCAGAAAGCATGAAAATCGGCCAAGATTGACTTAACCCCCAGGTGAAGTTTTGACAAAAAACCTAATACTCGAAAATATGCAAGAGAAATCTGTAAACAGTCACAAAGTTTCGCCGCGAAAGTGGTCAAATTTCAAAGCTACCACAGGTGCAAAATTGTTGAGAATTTCATAATTTTCAACCTATTCTCAAAATGGGTATACAAAATTTGTTCATAACTCTGAAACTACGACAAAGGTGACGTGATCAACTAGTTTTAAGGCTCTAACAACTTACAAAGTATCGAACTAGTACAATTTTCACTGCTTAAACAAGTTTACAAGTTATGTCAGACAGCTGTACACAGCGATATTTGTAAAATCGCGAATAAGCGAGCGTGGTCACGAATGAAGGGCCATTTCCCCTTTCTCGATTTCAAAGTCATTTAAGGTTCTCTAAGTCTGATCTACAATTCGTCAATCCATGGAGGTCAGGTTTTCTCAACAGCGGAATAATGCCACTAGCACTTTGCTTGTGGGGACTGTCAAAGGTCATACTTTGTACATGCTTCAATATTTTTTACACTTGATTGTACGTGATTGAAAGTAGGGTAATGAGAACTGTTAATTTGTTCTAGTTTGTGGCCATCAGTAACATTTCATCATAGACAAACGATCTATCAAAGCAATAAATTTATAATATTCGATTCCATTCCTCATAAAATTTTACCCATAATACAAAATTTGAACACCTTAGCTACTATAATATGTCATGTTGTGATTCTTAACTTTTTGATGAAGCTCAGTTTGAGTTTGTTGAACAAAACATTAAGTTACGAAAAATTTGGAATAAAGTTGACTCTCGATAATTCGAATACTCGAGAATTCGAACATCTTGGTACGTCAAACAAAGCTCTCGGTCCCCTGCAAACCAAACAATTCATTTCAAGCCACAAAATCTTGATAACCCGAATGCTCGAAAACTCGAACATCTCAGTAGGTGAAACAAGTTTTTCGGTCCCCCGGACTAATTTCTCAATTATGCTCTCATTTTCTTGCATTTTATTCGAACATTCAAAATAGCAATCTTTAAATCATTGAAACGAAACATAAAGGTCTGGTGTTGTTGTTCTTGTTGCCATTCAACATACCTCCTAAGAAACGCAGACTACACAATGAATCTATCGTGATTAATTGTGAAGCTCTTACCTAAGGTAAGGTACGTAATAGAAAGGGGGGTCCTAATAGTAGGGGGGTCGGAAATTTTACAAAAAATAATAAGCGCGCGGGAGGGGGGGGTCTTAGAAGTGGACGGGGGTCGGAAATACTGAAATCTCGAAAAATTTTTAACAGATCATTTTTGGGGTCCAAAAACAAAGTTAGTTTTAAGAAAATACTATATCCAGATAAACTGCATCGTTTTGAATTCTTTTTTCACAAAATGAAGCTTCTAAACACAAAAAATGTGTCAATCCTAAGAGCCTGAAGAACCTTGAAATTTTACTCCTGTGGTGAAAAAAAGTCAGATGCTGGAAATAAAAAAGCGGGGGAAGGGGGTCGGAATAAGCTCTGGGGGTCGGAAAAAATCCCAAAAAGTAATAAGCGTCCTCCCTTCTATTAATAAGTAACTTAGAGTAAAGAAGGGCTTAAAAGCGGGTGGAAACCTTTACGTTATGTAACACATTTTTGTAATGATTGCTTCCATATAAAGCAATAAAGTATAAGGCAGAATGCTCCAAACTCGCCTTTCCCGTTTTTTTTGTTCTTTTTGTACCAAATAGATAAATGGAACTTTTTCAGGGCCCGTGAAAGTTTGAGTTATCGAGAATGGACTGTGTAAACTAATAACTTCTAATGCAATGCAAAATATAAAAACACATCATGTTCCACAATTAGCCCCCAACTTCTTCAACTTATTCAATACAATAATGTTCTTCTCGATCTCACCAGAGGGGATCAATGCAATACATGGGCAGCAACATAGGACATTCACGAATGGTATTCGATCTGAATTGGTAATACCCCAAGCGTATAGAGCACGATTAGCAATAAACATACCTGTCCACATCTCCCAGATACCAATTCGAAAATAGCACATGTGTTTTAACCTAAAACCGCAAAGCATGATGCAGCAGTTATTTTTACACAGGTTCGACAACATTAGATTTAAACAGCGACAGAAAATAATCTTTGGCACGAAAGTACTCAAGTACCGGAGCGCAAACAGTTCTACAGAGAACACTTAGTGAACAATACTGAGGTCGAAACCACACAAAAAAAAGATACTTTCCGTTCGTTTTTAGCAACAGAAAATGAAAAGCTGACAAATTACAAAGCGTACTCATTAGCTGGAACAAATTTCCGATACAAAAAATGAGACTATTTTGAATCTAGCGATAATACTGTGCACCAAGCCTGTACTTTGCTGAGCATCAATCTCAGTGAACATCTCGGAAACTCCAGGGCTCATCTTTTCATTCAATTTTAACACATGCTAGCAGCTTTAGAATGCTTTAAATGATCTCAAAAAAATTTTTCTCGATCTCGCATTAACAAAACCCATGCAACATAACAATTCACAGAGCTTCAGCTAAGTGAATTTTACGTATAACAGCTCCGACAGATACTCAGACTTTAAGGTTCGACTACTATTGTCCAACAGGATGCATGGAGAGGAAAGAAATAATCGTATCTTTCTTCGATGAATGTAAATTTAGCCATAACCATTAATGAGCAGAAATAGTACATTACCATATTTTACCAGCAAAAAGCTTTTCGACTATCAAGTCACAAGCTTTGGGCTAGAACATATGGCAATATAATAGTACTTGTGTACTACTCGTTATATGTTTAAGCTTATAGGCTCTGACAAAATGCAGAACATTTACTCCGCGCAAAAAGGTTACCTTATTAATCATATAATACAGAAATGGATGACGGGTAATCGCAAAGCATTGACAGAAGACGAAAAAAGCAGTCAATCCTGCTTTCAGGTATGTCTTTTCAGTGTAAACAACAACAAACTAGGGCACTAGTGCGCCATTCTCACACATCTTTACATCGGTATAAGAACCCACCGCATCAGAAAGGAATAATATTTTTCGCGGGCAGACGTTCCCATTTTCAACGAACACTATAGACTATATTAGTCGTCTCCTACTGCCAGAACATTGCACGCCAATTCGCGCCACTGAGAAAGAGTTTTCTGATCACTTGTAACGCTGACTAGGGCGTTTTGTTATGACCTGAGTGGAGAATGGTAGAGGAAGACAGAAAACAGCCAATACCATAACAATTGACGCTTTTCTCCAGAAAGTTAAAAACGCACTTACTTTCCGTAAGCATCAACTGGATACACACATAGAAAGAAGTTTCGACCTAACGCATCCATCACGAACGAGAGCGATGTTGTTCCGTCAACAAGAGAGTTTGCTACAAAAAGGAGAAAGAGAAAATGATATGAAAGCAACTTGCTAATAGGGTACTACTGTTCATCAATTACAATTACAATTTTCTGATAAAACAATTCGCCGCACTCGTGGCCTAATCAATGTCCCACACCATAAACATAAAAAACAATGAATTCCAGAGACAGCTAATAAAAAACCATGCCATAATGAGCATAGCTCCTATGTATACGGGCGTTCATACCAAAACAACTGAAAACAACTGTGTCATGCCCCAGCAGGACGTGATGCATTGCCCAAAACATGACTTCAACAGCTAACTCGTACCGATTGCACGAAGGTAACAAGCAGATATCTTAAAATATTTTTAAAAAAAACCTAAAGAAAGCTTTCTCTAGACAATGAAGCATGGCATACTATCACCAACATTGCACACCCAAACATGGCCATTTTGGGGCATAAATTGCCACCTGCAAGCCGAATGATAATCTTTTTAAAAAAAACTCCGGCTCCACCACATTTCTTCGATTACGGATTGCCACCTTCATGCCAAATGTCAGAAAAATTAATTGAGCGGCTATCCGCAGAAGAGCGTTGGTGACGGACGGACGGACGGACTAAAACTTCACAATAATCACACATCAGGAACACAGTGAACATTTCTGTTGAATAATAGAGTATTATTACAGACTGCCTCTAGCTTTAACATAAAGTGCGCTAGCATGGAATTAAATATAAAAGCAAGTCACAGAACTAGTGGACTACCGCTAACTTAATTGAGAATCGCGCAGATAGATCAAAGAAAAGAATGACACGAAAGCCAGAAGATTTGCACCACAAGTGACAAAAACCTGATGAAGTGTTCTTAAAACATGAAAACCCTAAAACAGTCATTATTGACATTAATTGCCACCCGCATACTGAACAATGTAAGTTCACCAAAAATGATGAAACACGGATGAATCGTTTACGACACATTTAGAAAAATCATTCACAAAAGCAAATTTTAGACATGGCATATGATTCATAACATACCCAGATTTGCCTGTAAGATTCGTACCAAAAATGATAAAAATTGGATGAACCAGTTTTGACATAATTGGAAAAAACAGAAAATCCCAGCTATGGACGTAAATTGGTTCATAACACATATACACACTTGCCCCTAAGAAATTCACCAAAAATGACGAAAAACGGATAAACCATTTATGACATATTTAAAAAAACCCTGAAAATGGCCAATTTTGGACATAAATGTCCACCCACAAGCCAAACAAGATTTTCAGGAGACATAGCATAGTTCAAACATGCGAAGAGCAGCCCCTAATATTCACACCAAAAATGACAAGGATCGGATCGATCGGTTTTGACATATGGACGTGAATTGCTACCTGCAAGCTGAACGAGAGTTTTCCCAGATATGACACGTGGTCCACAGCATAACTGCTATTTCCCTGTAGTTTCCCATCAACAACCACAAAAAATTAATGAACAGGATTTTGAAATATTCTTAAAAAGCCCTTAAAATGGCCATTTTGGGGCATAAATTGCTGCGTGCAAGCCAAATGAAAAAATTCTTCAAAATTCCATCACTTTTCCTAAACGGCGGATTGTAACCTTCGCACCAAATTTCAAAAGAATCCACTGAGCGGTTATGTGCTGGCAACGGACAGAAGGTCGGAAGGACAGACGGACATACCTCATTTTATATTTCCTCGGGATAGAACACTTCTGCTAAGAGGGAGTCCAAAAAATTAATTTAATTCTGCAGTCTGCCCTGTCGTTTCTAATAGAAAGGGGCGACTGACGTGAAATTTGGTCCAGAGTTACATTGTTCTATTAGACGAAAATATGAAATTATCCATTTTCATGTGATGACGCCACTGAATCTCTTGAATATTCTGAAAATTTAGCAAAAGAACTTAGTTCTCCTTCCACTTTTTGCAGCTAAAACGACATGAAAATTAAACGAACTAGAAGAAGCAATGCAATTTTAGTAATGAAGTCTAGCTGTGCAAAGTCGGCAAGATAGATTAGCACAGAATGTCATGAATTTCTTGTCAACGTCAAGGTGGTTCTGATGACATATTGTGTCGTATTCGATTTTTCTAAGTAAAAGGAAATTGAAAATATGATTGGTTTTCTCCATGAAAAAGGAAACTGAAAACATGAGTGAGACCACTGCAAGCGAGTATACAACGCGATGGCTGATAGCGCAAAGGCATATATACGCAACGTATGAAACACAATTGACTTCATCGCTGACATCTGTGCCACAACTACCGCATGAAGTGCTTCTCTGCTTCGCTTAAAATTGAGGAATAACTTGAGCAAAAATCAACATTTACAACAGCTAGGGGCATCACATTGGAATTTTAGGAAAATGTTGGTTAAAACTATCTATTTAAATGCATACCTGATGCTTACTCTCTTAATCAGAAGTTAATAAGAAGCGACAGACGTACGCGTTGCTTTTCTACATGAACAATGGAAGAACAAACAGTGTCCATATTTCCCGCTATTTCGCAGAATATAGCCAGCTACTAGACCTAGCAAACTTCACACGCTTGCTAGGTCAGCTAACGTTTGCAAATTATATCTTTCCCTTAGCTCAAAAAATTAGCAAGATATCTGAAAAACAGAACAGATGAGTAGAAACTTGCTACGCTACCTAACGTAGCAACAATTGGAATAAGTGGTAAAATTTATATTAGTTTATTGCAGTTGGAAACGTGAGAGCAGGCAAGAGAGCTTTCACAGATTTGCTCCTAGTTCAACCATCACCATTCCATTCCAATGCAAGCAAATTCCACATCAATATGCTACCGTATGACTTACATGGCCTTCCGTCTCCATACTTGTAGGTGCAATTGAATCCATCCACTGCACAAGAAATAAGGAAAAGAAAAATCAGAACGTTACCTACTGACATATCTACTTCAACATCCCATCAGACATGTTAGGTTGTTACTCATAAATACGTGCACCTTTCAAAGCTGATAAGTCACAGAATTAGTGGACTCCCACAAACTTATTTGAGAATCTCCATGTTAGATCAAAGAAAAGAATAACACATCAGCCGCAAGATTTGCATCACAAATGAGTAAAAACTGATGAATTGTTCTGGAAACATTACGAACAAACCCTAAAAACAGCCATTATTTACACAAATTGCCACCCGCATGCTGAACAACATATTCCCCATATATAAAGCTTGGCTTATGACATAAGTTTCGTTGCCCCTAAGATGCACACCAAAAATGAAAAGATAAACCATTGTTGAAACATTTGGAAAAAACCCCAAAACAGCCATTTTCAGATGTAAATTACCGCCCGCAAGCCTAATGAGATTTACTCACACACTGCACATGGTTTATAACATACACAAAGTTTCCCAGACAAATCACAACACACCAAAAACGATGAAATACGGATGAACCATTTACGACACATTTGGAAATATCATTGACAATAGCCAATTTCAGACATAAATCGCCACCCGCAAACCTAACAAGACTTTTCCAAGAAATGGCACATGGTTCATAACATATGCAGAGGGACCGCTATGAATCATATCAAAAATGAGAAAAGAACAGATGGACCGTTCATGATATACTTGGAAAAGACCCTGAAAACCGCCATTTTTGGAAGTAAATTCTCATCTGCAAGCCAAACGAGATTTTCCAGTGACATGGCACATAGTTCATAACATGCGTAGAGTTGCCCCAAATATTCACATCAAAGATAACAATGAGCAGATTAACCGTTCAAGTGGAAAAAACCCTGAAAATCGCCATTTTTGGACGTAAATTGCCAACCGCAAGCAAAACGAAATGTTCCGGAAACATGTGTAGAGTTACCCCAAATATTCACACAAAAAAAGACAAGAATCAGATGAATAGGTTTTGACATACTTGGAAAAAACATGAAAAACACCATTTTTGGACGTGTTTTCCAAGATATGACACGTCCACAGCACAACTGCTGTTGCCCAATAGTTTCACGCTAAAACCTACAACAAAGTTAATGAACAGATTTCGAAATATTCTTAAGAAACCCTAAAAATGGCCATTTTGGGGCATAAATTGCCACCTGCAAACTGAACACAAATTTTTTTCAATATTCCCACTCCATCACTTTTCCTCAATTTTGGATTGTCAACTTCACACCACATTTCAGAAAAATTCATTGAGCGGCTATCCGGGAAAATGAATTGGCGACGGAAGGACAGACAGATAGATCTCATTTTATAGGACTCTTCCGCCAATTTGAAAATTAAATGTCTCCGATACTGCAATGCTGCTGATAAAAATTGTTATCAACAGAACAAATTATAGAATCATACATTTTGGCAGCATTGGGCTAATACTTTGGCTCGCTTGGTGGCCAGAGGCCAGCACCGGAGCATCAAAAGGACCCAGAGTTGAGTTCTTAATGTAAGTGTCGTCGGACAATTGCTCAGGTTGCTTCTAATTTAGGGCTGTTATTTATGTTGTAGATTGCATTTTTTGACGCCTGCAAATGGAAAATGAAACATTTACAATAGTTAAAGCACTTTTTCCCTGGAGAACATGTTTTGTTTTTAGTCGACAATGTGATAATTAGCAAGAATCAGTTGATGTGATAGCTTCATAGCTTTAGTGTACTGAAGTCCGTATCGATTTCCATTGAATTAAGTAGTAATATGCGGATCCGGAAAAGAAATGTTAAGTTCAAAATATTGCACCAATAACCTGAGACTACCGACTATGTATTGCAATTTTTGTTTGCGATCAGGAAATGAAGAGCAGTTTCATGGAAATTTCGGTTAAAATAATGTTAAAACGTCGAAAAAAACACTTGGGATAAAATACAATGTCTGAAAGGATCAATTTTGATCAAACTTCGTCCATAAGCTCAAAAAGACCTAATTCAAATTCAAAGTGATGAAGTCAACATCCATTAATGAACCACCACTGTGGGCATCCAAATTTTACTTCAAACTACCTAACACATTTTCAAAGCATTCCAGGTGTTCAAGACCGAAAGTAAAGCATGCTTACTATACCTTTCCATGAAGAAAAACTAGTAGTGTCTCACGCTGCCGAATAATATTTGCCGACGTTGGTACAAAATGATGTCAAGCGACGTCAAAAGTGGTGGAAATGACAAAAAAAATTGAAATTTAGGAGTGCTTTCACAGACTCCAACTGCCAGCAACATTAAGAAGATTCAACCTCAATGAAACTTCTTGAGTATGTAGAGTATAAAACGTTAAGTCGATGATGTGATTTTAAAAAAATTTGAAGGCACGGATTTCGCGAAATGTGACATTAAAGTTGAAGTATGGCCAAAAATTTTTTGCCTCTTGTTGCATACCATTTTTACAAATTAGATTTTCTTTTAAAACCAAATCTGAGGAAAGTAAAATTGTGACACCAAAATAGAACATTGCCTGCTCCGTCTAAAGGAAGTATTTTGAATCTGATGACGTCATCAATCGTGGCGTGTGACGTCATCAAAGAGGTGTCACTTTTCGCCAGACCACTCACTGTGGACCACCAAGGAGCGAAAATTTTACCAAAAATGAAGGCTTTAATGGTGCAAATGCCCTGTAAATATTCTCAACATGTGATTCATGGAGCTTGACAGGTTTGAAAGTGCCCTTTTTAGGCAAAAAATGACATTTTTTACCCCCCCCCCCCCAAGAAAAGTGGCCCAAATTGTGCACACACACACACCAAAATGTTCGCACTTCGCAGTTTCAGCATTCTGAAGAATTGGCAAAAATATGCTCAAAAAACCACCGAAAATCACACACTTCCAATTTTTGCCATTTTTGCCATGTTTTTTTCACCTTTGACGGTGAATACCTCAAAACTGCAAAATAGGGTAATTATCATCTTTATGCCACTTCGTAGTACTTGCAGAGTTCTGAAAAGGAGCCCAGAATCAGACCCGTAACATGATGGAAATGACGTCAAATATGATGTCAAAAGTGCCAAAAATGACCCCCAAAATCCTTATCCGATAGATAGCATGTTGGATGTTGGACGTCAAAAATACCGATGGGCAAAGAGCCAAACTAATTTTAAAATGAAGCTTGGTCAATTGCTTACCCATCTCTGAGCTAATTTTGATGATTCCGACACTGATGTTGGAATGCCAAATTGAAACGTCGAAAATCGAAAAAAAAAAAATGTTTTGACTTCGGGCCGATGTCGGATGGGTTTCGAATCCAAATTTTCTGACCAAATCCCATTTTTTCAAAGCAGAGTTTTATTTTCTGTCACCATATCCATCCATATCCGAAAAACCACTTACTATTTTCCGAAACACTAGTATTTTTTAGTCAATTTTTGACGTCAAAAAAGTCGAAGTTTTGTCGACGTCTCAGAAGTCTCTCAGTAAAATATTCTTTGACAAATGCCGCGACTGGAAACTTTAAACGATAGTCGCAAGTGTGCCCCAAATTCGCCCTATTTGCAGACATAAAGGGTGCTTTACCTAACACAGTCACTAAGTACTTAATGTTAGGGTCTCGTCGATTAGCGAGGGTCTACCGTAATGCTTCGATTAAACGCCCCCTTCTTTTAAATGCCCCTCTCTATAAACGTCTCCCTCGAACTCTGTATCATGAACACTATAACAAAATTTGAATTCAGCAAAAACAGACTTCTCAACATTGCTAAGAAAGCAATAATGTCTTTACTATTTCCAAGACGCGTATTTCTTTCAGGCACAGTTCTTCTGTGGCAATAGCAAAAACTTTGGTCCAAACCCTGTTTCTTCTTGGCCTCACTCATAAAGATATATTCCAACGTATGTGCTCTTTCTAAATCTATTATACTTCATGAGGCGAAACTTTGCGATAAAAACTGTGGTTGAGCAAGTTTCGGCCCGTTTTGCAAATATGAAAATGAAAATATTGTGAAAATGTTCAGAAATGTCAGCACGCGAGAGCTTCACTCGCAACTTGTTTTTCTGAAACATGATTCCACAAAGTTTATCCAGTCTCATGATCATTTTCTTTGGATCTTCATACAATTTAAAGCATGCAACTGCAGGGAGAGTTCATTGAACCATGTCTGGAATGAGCAAACTGCACATTTCGTGGAAGTTTCCCGGCTGCCGTTTATCTCTCAAGGACCCAACCTTTTTTTATTGTGAAATTTTATCTTGCAATTCTTTTGTGATTTACAGATACGCAATAAGTTGATCCGAAAAAAATTGCAAGCTGCTGCTCTTGCGCTCAGAATAAAGAAACACAAACTTTGAGAATTTTATTATTATTTTATAGCACAGATTCAGTGAAAACTTGCTGATCCCAAACCCAATCGTTCTTTATGAGATGTTTTCTGGAGGGTGCTATACCAAACCTTACGCTGAAAAAGCAGTTCAAGACCAATTTAGCTACAGCTAAGGGCAAAACTGCATTCAAATGCATCTTGGAAGTGCTTTGCCTTTAAAACCAACAGAATATGAACGGACAATGAGGTGGCGTGTACTGTGTACTGTGTACTGATGTCAAACAAAAAGTTTGCAGTTCGTACTTGTGGTGAGTAAGTTTAAAGTGCAACAGAGAATCCAAACAGATTTTAGTTAGGCCGGGGACGGGGGCAAATAGGGAAATATCCTCTCCTGTAAAAAGTAGAAGATGCGGTATTGAAACTTCCTCTCCCAATTTTCTCAGCTTGATTCAGCTTTGGATACTACTTTTGTGTTAAAAAATCAAAATGAAGTTGTTTAACAGCCTTCCTGTGCGAAATAAAAGAAATGTCATTATTTTGGTCCAATTTCAGGGACCTACAGGCAAATTTGACCCACATACCCTCAATTCCTCTTTCCACTTACCATATTACGTTAAATTTAGCCACGTATCAAATGCCGGCGCATTAAATTCAACTGCACTTTAATCAAGCCGCACTTTAACAAAAGTATAAGGGTTTTGGTTGGTTTTAACTAAGCCGGAAGTGTCGCAGGGCAAGAAAATACAAAATGTTGAATTTCAGAGAACCCACTTCCACAGAGTTACTTGGAGTAACAGTTAGAACCGACTGAATTATAAAAGCAAAAATATTTTAGAGGAATGAATACCAAGATAGACAATAGTGATGATGAGTGGTAACACTCTGTTGAAAAAAGCAATCAACCAGCAATTGAGTCTTTCTGGAACTTGTCTGGTCACATTCTATTAAACCAAGTCATTAATTAAGTCGTGTTTTTATTAAGCCACATTTCTAAATGGCTTAATTTAATGTAACGAGATATGTTGAGAAACAAGCCTATATGATGGTGCATATAGAAACTATTTTCTGCTTTAATCTGAAACTGTATTAAAGTGCTAGGAAAAGTCATAAAGAACAGCACATCATTGCCTCACAAAAAAAGGTAGCAATATTTCAAAGTTCAGCGCTCCGGGACTAATAGGGTTAAGTGCTAAATCGCAAGAATTGGTTACCTGCAACAGTTTAGAGCTGCATAAATGTCATGCAATAATAAGATGTGATGAAAAAATAATCATGCGGTAGACGCAAGCACAAATCAAGAGAAAGCTTTTCAGTTGATAGTCTAGTCCAGCAGCGTACGAAACTAGCCGTAACAAAAAAGACTACACCCAGAAGCAGCACAATGTCACATTATCTGCCCTACGCAGATCCCTTCCTTCGGAAAAAAATTAGAAATTACTAAGACAATCAACAATACAAATGTATGCTTTATTAACTGCCGAAGAGTATACTTACAAAGGAAGCAAGCTTGCATTACTGCACTAGGTTTGATTGTCCTCAAGTTGTGCTTGCAATAACACTCAACTATGCTGCCTGTCCGACTTTTTGTAACCACAGCATTAACTGTCGGACTGCTTGTATGTTTAAGATGGAAGCATTGGTTGATACATTGCCTGGAGTTGATCTTCACTCCCAAATACTTATGGCTTCCTGTACCATCTCCCATAGTCAAGTTGCACGCTACACAATAAAAAGAAAGACAAAATGCACAAAGGGAAAAAAGCAGTTAGAAGACAATTTGGTTCCAAAGAATTTTTTTCCCTATGTGGAATCTCTAAGATTATAGTTTCGTTAATATGATAAGTAAGAAACCATTCATTGCAATTAGTTTTTTCTTACCAGTGAACATTTACGCAACCCTCTGAAGCTATTAATGCGTATATGATAAGAATAAACACAGTTGAAGCGTCAATGGGTGACCGTCTTTCAAATTCTGTCTGTAATGCAATGACCCAATTGATTACCAAAAATTAAAGCTGACAGATACTACAACCTGTGTACTGATGTCTTATAGTTTGCAGACAAAACAAAAATCTTCTGAAAAAAAGATTCTGTGTAGTCACAAGTCTCTTGATATGACAGGAAGCACTGTAAGCCCCCCC
>JAOBRC010319906.1:0-13203 GCA_027575255.1 Scolionema suvaense
AATTCTTTTCCAGCCAGATATTCTTATTCTGATGCCCCTGGCTTTATTCAAGAAAAGTACTGAACAGGCAAAATTGCCAATTTTATCACAAAATAATACTTTTCTTTTGATGTTAAAGAGGCGCATTTCTCTTTCTCCCTTTGACTTCATACTACTTCTGTTACTTACCTAAGGACTTTTCGATTTTCCAACCACCCCAGCTATTCCAAATGCCCTCCATCAAGTACCTATGAGTATTTGGCTACACGTGCTAGAGTCTGGGATAAGAGAAGGATACAGAGTGTATGTTTTCCTGCAGGCTCAACATTGTGATACATAAGTACCACCTTATAGCCACCAGTACTCTGTGACTTCCAAAAAGCGCTGAGGAATGTAGGCTTTTATTTTCCTTTCTTACTGTATGAGAAAGGGATTTTCCAACCTTCTAGGGACACAAATTTTCAAAACCTTTCTGTCAGGAAAATCTGAGAGATAAATTGACCCCAACAACGATGCTTTGGTATAAGCCTGGTGACTGAAATATCTCCCTTCCTCAACTGTTCAAAAAAGGTTTTGGCACATCTGTGCCTAAGTTTAACTCCCAGGTCACCCACAAACCAGATTTCCACACAAGTAACTGCTGATAGCATTCAGCAAGCTAACTTCTTGAGAGAATAAACACTGTTGGAGAACAGGGGCAATGTTCAAATTATAGGAGAGGTTGTTGGTTTCTTGATAATTGATCAACAAGTAATTCGTTGAAACATGACTGAATCATATATAGCAACTGAGTTGAACTTACTTAAAAAAAACCCTGGATTAATACTAAAAGAAAATTGGTTAAGTAATCGATAAATCGCTGAGTAAATCGGTGGCTACATATCCTATCTGTTGGGAACATGGGACTGCAACTTCCTCGGCAGTTTATCTCCTGACAGTGTCAGATAACATTGCATCATGCTTGAGCTCTATACATATTCGATTTCTTTTCATGACATGCATGCAAGAAAAATTGCCTGTCTTCTATATGATCAGATGGGGAACTAGCACAAAGAACTAAGAAAAATTGACTGTCTTCTTTATGATCAGAACAGGAACTAACACTAAGAGCACAGTTCTGAACCTTTTTTCATCTACCTCTGGCTCATTTTATGATGATTCGAGGGATAGCTTATCCATTCCAGGAAATGCCATACATGCAATTCCGTGAATTCTCATTCCGTTTTGTTCCGTAGATCACCATAAGCTGTTACTCTCTGTTTGAAAAATAATAGTCCTTTGAGACTTTCCTTTAGGCACCACCATGCATGGCAAGCCAAGGTACAACTGAAATCAAAAATACTTTTTGTGAACACAACCACAGTTCAATCAGCAGATATTAGCAAAAGAAGATGGAAGTTTATCAGTATTGCAACCAAGCATGTTCAAAGAAGTCCTACATTCTACCATTCACCCAATTTTCCATGGGATTTTTTTATCTCCCAGGCTTTCCAGGACCAGTGCACCCAGAAGCACTTTTAAAAAAACTTTTAACCAAAAGTATTAACAGCTAAGAAGTAGCTTACCTAATTCGGAGGCACCATTTGGATGGCCAAGGTTCCTGCACAGCGTATCAGTAACTTCACTCATATATTCATAGTTGTTGGTTGTACCACAAACAAAGCTGTTTTCCATTATGAGTTGGCCATGGTTCTTCCCCAACTTGTTCCACGTGATTTCTGCAATAAAATGGTTCACTAGGCTAATCACAAAGAGCATATCAAATAAATTTGCTGACTGAGGCCAACTTAAATTGATATTCTGGTTTGTGTCTGTTCGTCCAATGTGAGTTGCACTACGTGATTTGTCACAAATTTAAAACTGGATGCTGTAGGCAATTTTTTCATCCAGTTTTCTTCCACTTTCAGCAAGTTAGGTATAATGCAGTTGAGGGTCTCTTGCTTTCACAATCGTTGTTGCAGGCCAGAAAATCTGAGATGAATTGCATTTACAGCGTAATTGAGCCCACATCTGATCTTCACAGGAAGAGAAAATTAATTTATAGCGCACGTGGCAAAATCGGAGAAAACAATGCAGCTGCGGAAGAATTTTACAGATGTGCGCGCAGACGCAAACCATGCCAGAAGTTTAATAATAAGTTTAATAATAGTAAATAACTACATATGAGAAACAGGTTCACCATAAGGAATCATTCCGAGATACAAAACAGGTTTCTTTTAGCACAGAAGCCCCACCAAAAGAAAAGTCACACCTTAGATCAAACATTTTTTCAGACGTTGTTGCTTGCTGAAGCTTTATCATCAGAGAAATGGTACTTTATTACAGTAACTCAGCAGAACATTCCCTGATTTTGAATGGCAAATTTTTTGGGTCTTCCACACCAAATAACGAAAAGCACTTCAGTGATGCAGGGTTAAATCTTCAATGTCATTGGTAGGTCATTTAATTTTAGAAGTCCATTTTTGCCATTTTAAAAGTATATATGATGTCTATGTCAGATTGAAAAAATGTATGATTAAAGAGCTGTGGCGGCCTCTCAGTGTACATAGCTCATTTTAACTTATGGCTGGTGGGCACACAGAGCACACAATGACAGGTCTACTCGACATTGGTGCGCTGAGGGTTAAGGTTAAAAGAATTCAAAAAATTTTGCCAAGTCTTCATGTATCCACCTCTAAAGCCTCTTGCTGAGTGAACTTGGAAGCATATACCCAGGAATCACAATTGTTTTCTTCATTTCAGTTCTAAGAGACGGTGCTTAGTGATTGCTGTAGTATTGTGGGGATCTCAAGAATGATATTAATCAAATTTCAAACATGCCTGGAAAGAGCAAGATGCCATCTTTGCCAGGAACAAAGCTGTGGCTTATAGGTTGAGTTTTTTTTCTTTTTCTGACCTCGACCTATAGCTATACGCCAGTGTGGCTTACGTGTTGATATGCTTCTTCAAAAAGTATATACAGCTTCAGGTTTGTCCAGCGAAGGACATTTCTCAACAGCCCAAACTTGAAGAAGAAGTGATATACTCAAAAGCCGACAAACTGATTGTCATGACCAGTATACTCATCATCACCTGCTAAGAAAAGTATGGCCATGATGAATATACAGTTAAATCTTTAATAGAAGCCACTTTTACCTCCAACATTAAGTGCCATTATTGGGAAGTGGCCGCTATTTAGAGGTTTTGAGAGTTTGAGTTAGGAAGTTTTAATTGCATCACAAAAACTGAAGACACATAATAAGGATATTGAAAGTATGGGTAAAATGAAGCACCTTTTTTTACAAAATTATCATTTTTGAGGACAAAATGCATACTCTAACACTAAATTTTGCATACACATCAGATAAAAGGCGGAACAAGTATATATGTGAGTGGCCGCTTTCAGAGGGAACTTCTTTTATTTTTTTTCATTGCGACGGCACCAGGTGGCCGTTTTCCAGAGCTGTTCTCCATAGGAAAATGTGCAGGAAGCATTTGGGACTGAATGTTAGTGCCTGTTATCGAGAGGTGGCTGTTTTTAGAGGGTTTGACTATATTCATCATCGATTGCTGAATCACGACATTTCGGATACAATTGGTGTCAATAAGAGGTTAAATAGTTCTGAAGAGTCCTAAAAATCACTAGGTCATCTTCTCCAGAATTAAAAACTAGGAAACGTCGCCAAAAACCAGTTTCATAACATAGCAAGACAAATTCTGGGAGGGGGGGCCAGGGGGTGGGTCACCTAATATATGTTACATACCGGGACGTGCGGCCACTTAAGGTGGGTACAGTCTCTAAAATTGACTAAACAGGGTCTCCTTTTTTGTCTTGTATTGCATTAAAGTAGCTTCACAGTAAAAATGAAGGCACATTTTCAAATCGGGAAGGCAATTTTTAGCAATCTATACAGGTGTATGTACAGCAACATACAGTGGTACCCCTTTAAAAACAGCCAATGTTTCCAGAGATATCTCTTTCTGACACCAATTTTCTTTGATAATCTCATGAAAAGGCTCAAAGAAACATAATATCATGGTAAAAATTGTTAGAATGAAATACATCCTTGAGAAATTTTGAAGGATTGCTCAATTGCAAGCATTTGTTTGGCTATATTTATTTAGGGAAATTCTGCGGCCAATAACTCCAGAGAAAGTTTGCAAATACTTCAAAAAATATCAGCTACAGCTTTATAAAAGATACATAGGACTGCAAAAGCAACATGGCATAAGCTAAGGCACTGTGTGTTTAGGGTTAAGTTTGACTGCTGAACTGTGAGTGGTGCCTGTATTTTGTGGTACATTTCCATAGAAAAAAGGGTTGATGGAACAAAACAATAAATAGAAATCTCTTTTGAACACATGTAAACTACAAATGCCTACTCAGAAATAACATTTTTAAATACTCTACGGTCCTTAATAGAAGGGGGACCCAAAAGTTTCCCTCAATATGTGGGGTGGGGTTGGGGGAGGGTCCGAAATACTGCAAATCTTGAAAATCCTTGCATGAATGATATTTCGATGTCGAAGAGCATGGTCAGTGCTAAGAAAACACAATAATCAAGATACGCTGTAGTTATGAACACTTGTTTCACAAAATAAAGCTTTCACACAATTGTAAGAGTGTGTCTATTCTAAGAACCTGAACAACCCTCAAATTTAACTCATGTGGTAAAAATAAAGCAAGAGATGCAAAAATTAAGAAACAGGGGAAGGGGTTGAAATAAGCTCTGAGGAGAGTGGGACCTAAAAATTAAAAGCGATCCCCTTGCTATTAAGGACCTAACAGGTAGGGCATTAAGCCTTTTTAGATCCATGCGCTTAATTTCGTCAAATGAGCCTCTTGCTTCCTCATAATAATAATTGTGATATTGAATTTAGCTGTTCATCCAGGTTTGAGTTCCACTCAAGTAGATTAATTGTTAACCTTTTGTTCTGAAGATATCGATGTTCAAAGCAGGACTTCAAAAATTCTATTTTAGATTATCTGAACACTTTAATCTTAGAATTAATGACTATCTTCTCCAACTGAATGCTTTTAGCTGGTAAAACATTGTTTTCTGATTTTTCCTTTGTATTTTGTTGACAGAAAGAAGTATAGAACAGCTATGTACATAAAGATTAAGTTCAGAAAATTGAAATTTTGCTGATTGAATTAATTTTCGTTGAGCGAGATCATTTTTATTTTGCAGGTGTTAGCATTTCAGAACCAGCTGTATTTAATGTGTACACATGTACGAAAATTCCACTTTACATCCTCAAAGTCTGGAGGTAAGCATTTTTGGCTTCCTAGTTTAAGTAATTGCTGTCAACCTATAGCTAACAGGATTATTAAACCTGAAAAGGCCAAGAAAACACGAAATGTGGCATTAACAAAGTGCTTTTCTTCAGCGGAAATTGGTTCAAAGCATATTTTTAACATTTTTTTCTGAATTGTTAGGCTAAATTTAGCCAATGATATAATTTTATCATTTATTTAAAACTGCTTGCTCAGTCTAAGAAGAAAATCACAGAAAACGACAAGCTGTATCTAAACAACTGAGAAAAATGACAGGCATCTGCCCTGATTCCCTTGAGTGTTTCAGAAAAACACCCAGCAGTGAAAGTGCTTGATCATTGTAGGACCATACAGTATATTACGTTCTAGGGCTGATATATTCTTGATCCAAGCAGTCGCTAGGGAGTCTCCTCTCTACTCTTTTTTGCAGCTCTGCTTTTGGATTAAAACAAGTTGTCAGTAGGTTTTTAGTATCACCCTCTGCATAGTACATAAAATTATGGTCCAACTTTGCTAGTATCAGTGGGATATTGCTTTCTATAGTAAATTACTGTAAAATGCTTCCCAGCAGTGTCATACAGTTTATACACTCCAGGATATCCAAGTCTCCAATAAATAAACTTTGGCAGCCAATTAACATTCCACTGTCTCTTATTATTATTATATATTATTTTTCTGATTGCCTGTCTTCACTTAGGTCATATACTTCAATTCATCTATATATACCACTAAGATCATCACCACGATCATCTTTATCAGCTGACAGCATCCCTTTTTATCCCGTATAGTGGAGGAATTTGCTATCTCTCACCTTCCATTGGCTTTACATCCAAATTATAACAGAATAACTTAAGGCTGTTGTGAAACCTTGAGCCCTGCTTCAATCCACATACTTTGCTAGCACTCACTGCATTTGCAAACTTTCTTACATTTGTAGAAAGCTAACCTTCTCTTCTAGTCTATATCTTCATTTCTTCTACATTTGTTTTCACATTCCGCATCTCTGCCAGCTTTTAGAAAACTCTCAACAACTCTCAACAAGTTCTTAGGGTGACCAATTTTTACCTCAAATATATCATAAAATGGATATTTGCATTTTAAGTAAAATTGCTAGGTTTGCTTAACATTGAGGAGCAGGATCCTTTAGCTGCACTGGAAAGAAATTGTGTATGTAATTCTGTCACCTCTTTGCTGCTTTTGAGCACATGGCTTCTGGTTTCTAGTGCAGTGACAATTAATGATGAAAGCTCAGCCTTTGCAATCGACCGACAGCATGGATTTTCAATCACCACATGTTTCTCTAGCTACTGTAAGGTGCCTAATAGGATCGGGGGCATGTGTATTAATTTTTGGATTTTTTTCTGAAACCCTCACCTACCATCCCCCCGCTCCCCGCAGCTTATTCCGACCCCATCCCCCCTCCTCTATAACTCCATGCATCTCCATGCATCTCATCTATTTCTCACATCAGGAGTAAAATTTAGGGTTCTTCAGGTCCTTAGAATTGACACATTTTTTGGGTTTAGAGAAAAAAAGTGTTCATAACTATGCAATATATCTTGATATAGTGCTTCTTAACCCTAACTTTGTTTTCGGACACAAAAAATTATTTGTGAAAGGATTTTTGAAACTTTCCATATATTTCTGACCCCTCCCCCTGCTTACTAAGACCCCCTGCTGATTAAATTTTTGTAATATTTCCAACCCCACCCAGCCCCTACTATTAAGAACCCCCTTCTATTAGGTACCTTAGAGTAAGGTTCTCCCTTCTTCTGGCAGCAACACGCTGCACTATGTCTTCTCTTGACAAGTAACAAGTTTCTTATACATACTCCTGTTGATTGCGCGCTCATTATGCTTCTAAGGGAAAGGCCTGATCTCAGAGCAAGGTCCGTTTTCGTTGGGTGCCTGACAACAGCATCCTCAATGCACTTAGCACTCCGTGCTGCAGTCTTGCTTACTGCAGTAACTTTAGCGTCCTTGTTAGGATTGTTGCTACTCATCTAATTTTGGAGGTTTGTTGCATCTGTAGAGTACCTGGTTTTTCCACCCAAATACAGTAACCAGCTACATATAATGCCTGATGTTACCAGGACCAAGTATCTCATTACTAAGAAAATCAATGCAATTCTACGCTACTGTACCTAGCACAGTGTATATGTATATTGCAAGGACATAATGCAGCTCTACCAGGAATGGCAGTAAGAACCTTATCGTCAACAACAACGCACAATACTATTATATAACTACAGTGTTTTTCTATGTGCTAATAAAGCCATCCTGGCATACTTTTCACTTCCTGCTCAGCTCAAAACAGAATTATTCCTAGTTCAGCATGCTAGTACTTCACTTAGACATCTCGAAAGTAACACGTGATAGGCAAATATGCCCCAGAATATAGTTTTGATGCGTTATTTAAGCCAACACCACCCGCATTTTGTGGAAAACTACATAGGACCTGTGCTTTGTAGTATAGCAGGTGGTTCTGATCAGACTAAGTTTGCCTAAGGCCAAGGAAAATTGATCGTCAGAATCGCGTAACCTGATAAAAATACAAATGCGGAAATGCGAATTTTTTTTATTTTATTTTCCTAATTTTTTCAACCAAAATGCAGGTTGCGTCCTCAGCGCTTTTCGCATTCACCTTCCATATATTCAAACCCTATAGCTAGTACCTCATACTTGCCAACGCTTGATCTTGCATGATGTGTTCTTAACTTTATCTGATAAACATGCAGAGCTCTGGCTAATCAGTCAAAAATTAGTGATCGTTTATGTAGTGCCTTCTTTCTTTTTGTCCTACTACTAGTTCTTCTAGCGTTTTCTTCATTTCTAGCAACGGAGCTTCTTCCCTACCATGTTTGGCCCCCAATCTCGTTCAATTGTAACTGGCCCAGAAATGTACATAGTTCACCTGCCATTATGGGAAAGACGAATTTACTGACCAGATAGCGAATGATTTTACTCAATTTTCAATTCCAAAACCAAAGACACGTGAATGGCAGAAGCTAATACAGAGTTCATAAAATATTTTATTCAACAAAGTATATTTTCTAGACCGGGCGATCACTATCTAGGACAGGCTTTTATCTCCAATCATAACTACTTTCAAACTGCTATGACTTGTTTCGATATCATAAAAACAATAAATCTATCTCAGTCTTGATGGAACACACAAGAGTTTGCGCGGCAATAAAGGTGATCTTATCTGGCTGGAATGCAGTGTGTCTGGAAAATGAGACTTTTCGAAGTGGCAGCCCGACAGTGAGCGACAGCTTCAGCCGTTACCAAATAGATGAGTAACATTTGGCAGCTCTACAAAAGGCAACTATGATATCGAAAAACATATAAAAGAATCCTTTCTCAAAGATCCCGCAGGATGATTCTTTGTTGATAGTCAGCATATCTTAATTAGAATGGAAAGTACCTGAGAAACAGGGTTAGTATGAAAAAAATTGAATCGGACGAAATAAAATATGAAAATGCGGTAAATCCTGTCAAAAATAGAGAAACACGGCCTGAAATTCTTAGTTTACGCTATTCTGACAATCAATTTTCCTTGAATTGTAGATTCATTCTCTGCAATCGCTTCACTATCACTCAGTGCTAGGTTTTACTGAGCCCCTACCCGTCTTAACCTTTAGGGATTTCGGGCTTACCAGTTGCAGACCCTGGGATTCGAACCCTTGACCTTGTGTGCACAAGGCGACCGCGCTACTACTGAGCCATTCCAGAGCCAGAGAGGTAGTGCGTTTTCAAAAAAGAAAGGTTTCAGACAAATGACTTTATTTCTCTTTGCAAAAATGCTTAAGGGTTAGACAGCAGTGAAATATATATATATGCAACGTGCCAGTCATTTTTATGCCCTCTAACCAAGAATGTTTCCATTAAGCACAGCATTTCACAGACGTGCCACCGCTTGAAGGCTTGTGTTCCAGAATTTTGGTTCACTTAGATGTGGGGGATGCTTAACATCCTGTTCTAAGAAGTGTTCTATGAGCATAGTCAGCAAGCTGCCTCTTGTTTATACTCTACTCAATTCTACCATCAGGGAAAGATTTTTTCTTCACAGACATTCCAGGCATCCCGCATGCAGAAAGGCCATCATAATCAGACTACATTTTTCACTCCAACAAAGGCAGCACATACACAAAAAAGCTTCACATCTACAACAATAAAACTAAGAAAATTAAAACCGTTGCCTGGAAAACTTTAATAAAGCAGTTCACAGAGTATTTCTGAAAAAGAAATAAGATAATGTAATGATCAACTGACCAGCTGTTGACGTGGCTGTCAAGCTTAGGTGTAGCCCAGGGGTGGTTTAGGTGAAGCCAAGGGGTGGCCTAGAGATTGTTAGGGGTGATTCAGAGTCTCGATTGATAACGCATGCTCTTATTGATGGGCCGATGTTTTAGGTCAGAAGATGTCCTTTAACTGTGCCTTTTGTGGTGACAGAACAACTTGAAATTTTAGAGTCGTCTAAGAATGCTCAGTGTAGTGAGAGCTCTAAACAAGTGCTTCAATTTCAGAACGTAGATGAGTATCATTTGAATCGTGTTGCTTGGCCTGTGGGTCATCACAGTTGAAGTGCCACTAAATAACGGCACTAAAAAAATTACCCAAGACAATGTTGTCTTATATGAAAGTTGATGAGACTAAACTAATCCTCAAAAGTTTTGGAGTGTCAAACTTTCAGATAAAGACATGTCTGAAAGTTTGTCGCGTCAAAACTATATTTTTTCAGCCTTGTTAAAAATTTTTAACGCTGAAACTTTTTCGGCAAAATGTCGATTTTCAAGTTTCAGTTGACACAAAACATATCAGCGAGTGCATTGAAAGACAAGCAGTGAGTCGAACCAAGTCCTCCTGCATGACATTTGAAAAATTCTAAAAGAGAAGAGGATGATGATACTGAAGAAACAAATCTACTGACCCTCAATGTTGGCCGAAACTTTATGAGAAGCTATTAAAATAGTTTTACAGAACATGAGTACACAGAAATTTACCGTAACTAATTTTTCTCTTTTACTCATGTAGCTCTGAACGACCTCATATTTTCCCTATAGAAAGTTCTTTGTTATAATTATTGAAACTGAAGGGAAATTTTTGTCCTAAATGAATGTCTCGAAAACCTTATCCGTCAAACATTTTTGGGACTAATGTACATGATAGTTGTATAAAAAGAAATTCATGAAGATCAAAGTCTCAGAAAGCCTTTCTATGTGTTTTCCCATTTTCCCCAAACCAATGGTACTCAAAATACACTATCAAAACAAACAAAAGTCTTACAGTATTCCACTTAAAGAAAACACGACCTCATTTCTCATTGCATTCCGATATTTGTTTTCAAAGATCCCACACTTCCTTCTTTGTCTTAATAGTGCAAGCAACAGCCAATCTATGTGCAAGATCTATAAATAAAAATTTTCTGCATCCTGCTTGTGCATGCTACGTAAAAACTGCAATATGCCGTTTTCATACGCAGCACAAGAGCAAAAGTATGGGTCAGGAATCGTTGGGTATCAATTTCCCCCCGCGAAATCCTTACCCCCAATACTCAAATTGTCTTACGGATGAAACTTTTGCCAAAAACGGGAAATCACAATGATCACAGCATTTTCATGCCAAAAAGGAACTTCTTCTTGCAGTATGTAGATTGGAGGTTTATCATGATGGATACTGTGATATTGTCAACACCAACAAAGAAATTACACATACGATGGCTTCTACGTTTTTCAGACAAAAGCTGATAATAGAACCAGTGGTATTACAGGCAGCATATCCAAAAAGATGGCTAAAACTGATTTGTTCCGGAATTCAAGAAACCAGACTTCAGTATTCCGGAATGTTACTGATGTTACTTCGTAGTCCCTACCGCATTCCAGAAACGTTGGTTTTTAGGTCCACCAACATCCTAGCCATGCTATTGTAGTCCATACGTTTTTCTACTTTTTAGTTCTTACAGCTTTCTACCAAAGTTAGCTCTTGGATCAAACAGCTATATCGCAATATTCTTCTTTAGTTCTTGTGGCTACCTAGAAATGTCTAGACATGACAGAATTTGTAGATTCCCGTCAACTCAGCCATGTTTAGACTAGACAGAATTTGCGGATTCCTGCAAACTCAGCCCTATCTACACCAGGAGATGTCATAATGCCCCTCTTACCAAACTTTTGACAATATCTTTTTGAAGACTATAGTACGAAACATGAACTCCGTGACTTGTACTAAAATTTATCCAGGAGTGCATTTCTGAAGAAAACCTCCTTTAGTGGTGCTACCTGCAAAGCATGATGACATCATTGTCATAGTGCAGTAGACAAAATTTTGCATGCCAAAGGAGCTTTTTTCAGCAAAAATAATACTAAAAATAGATCGCTGGAACAGCGTATCATTACATTGATAGAGCAAATGCTAGACACCTCCTTCATATTGAAAAGCAGCATTTTTCAGAACTTTTCCAGCATGCAATGTCAGCAAATATTCAGAGATGCCATCAATGACAAAAATGTCTCAAATTATTTGTATTATCACCACTTTATACCTACCAAGTTTCATTACCACAGATGAAATGGTTCTGAAGTTATGAAGGAGGGGCTATAATGCAGATAGGGTTAATTGAGAACCCGTGTTAGATCAACAAAAAAATAAGACATTGAGATTCACACCTTAAATGACCAAAACCAGGCGAGGTGTGCTTGAAATATTTTCAAAATAGCCAAGATCAACAAAAATTGTCAACCACATGCTGAACAACATACAAGACATGGGTCATAACATAAGCTATGTTGTCCCTACGCCAAAAATGACAAAACTTTGATAAACCATTTTTGGCAATATTTGGAAAAAATACGAAAATAGCCATTTTCAGACAAAAATTACGACCTCCAAGCCTACTCAGATTTCCACCGCACGTGGCACATAGTCCACAACATACGCAGATTTCCCACTAAGATTCACACAAAAGATGACAAAAAAAGCGATGAACCACTTTTAGCCTATTCGGAATATTTCCTAAAAATAACCATTTTCGGACATAAATTCCAATTGAAAAGCTTAACGAGATTTTCCCCAGACATGGCACATCGTTCATAACACACATACACAGCTGCCCTAGTAACCCTAAAGATTCATACCAAAAAGGACAAAAAACAAATGATCCGCTTTAAAAATATATTTTAAAAAAACTTGAAAATTTGCCACAAAAGACCACCTGAAAGCCTACCAAGAATTTCCTTGAGATGGCACATGGTTCACAACATACACAGCTGCCCCCAAAAATCACACCACAGATGGCAGAAAACTGTTAAACAGTTTATGACATATTTGGAAAAATAGAAACAAAAATAGCCTACTTCGGACAGAAATTGCCACCAGCAAGCCTAAAGAGTTTTACCCCAGACAACGCATATGGTCCATGACGTACGCAGAGTTGCCACAAATAATCAGACAGATAAAACGATAAAAATCTTATACCATAAACCATATTCTACACATTTGCAAAAAAGATTAAAAATCCCCATTTTTGGACCTAAATTGCCATCCACAAGTCTAACAAGAGCTTTCCCAGATATAGGACAAGATGGCTCAGAACATAAACTGCTATGGCCCTGAAGTTTCAGACTGAAAAACTACAACAAGAAATGAACGGATCTTGAAATATTTTGAAAAAAAACAAAATGACCATTTTGTGGCATAAATTGCCACTTGCAAGCCAAACAGAAAAACTTTAAGTCCGCCACTTCTCGTTAATTTTGGATTACCTATCATCATCACACCAATTTCAGAAAATCCATAGAGTGGTCATCTCGGAAAATGTCTCGGTGGCGGACAGAACGACAGGCGGAAGGACTTAAGGCTGGACAGACCTCATTTCATAGGGCTCTTCCACTAAGGGGTGACGTCCTTATTCATATTGCCACGCTTAACGGAAATATGCCGTTAAGCTTTTCAACCCACCCACCCAG